>JAFEMH010006135.1:0-134275 GCA_022495995.1 Adenophora triphylla var. japonica | reverse complement strand
GGGTATTCGTGCCTGGGTCAGCTGAAGTATCCAACCCGGCATGTCTCAGGACTGTGCAAATACGCTCTCACATATTCCTTGAGCAAATTAATGAGGAGCTTCCCGCTCTTCACCCGGGATGAAGGAAACCGCCAATCCGAGTCTCTTTGGGTTCTTCGCAAGAGTTTCCCAAATTCACCGTGAGTCAATACTCTCATCCCAGCCTTGGGCCCGATTGTCGTCTCGCTCAAAAACCTGCTTTATATTATCATTTAAAAAGTTTACGTCTAAAAAGTCTGTGTCCTCTTCAAATGAATCATTATTAACCACTTTTAAGCCATTAAGATTTGTTTTAGTTAACTTATCATTTGTTAAGGTGGCAATTAAGAGATACGCAGAAAGGTCAACCATTTCATTCAACACAAAAGGGAAGACAGAGTCAAAGACACGACGATGATCATCAGCCGTGAGAGTATCAGACCTATCTAGAGACTCGAACTCGATAACAAGAGACTCTGAGGACTGACTCAGGATTACAGGGACAAACTTAGACTCAGACACGCCAGGACGAGGGGTCAGCCTGAGCTTTTCAATCATAACTTCCCAGCTGGCGATCGGTCCCTTGAAGGCCGTCCAATTCCGGAGCGGCATCTCTGAAGTGCTGACGAAGGTGCGGGGATCAATCTCTTTGTCCCCATCAAACTCGATCACTGATACGTAATCATTCCCGGTCAGAAGATCAATCACAGGTACATAATCATCCCCGATCAGAAGGTCAACCATACCGAAAGGATCCTTAGCAACAGCCTCGGCCATTAGCGGTGCCTCTTCACATAAATTAATCAATGGTGCTTCAATCAGTGGATCAGCCCCGACAACTTCTGATAAATCTGCCTCCTCAAACAAAGATGCGACATCTTTACCCATATCGAACTCGGTGGTTTCGTCGACTTCCCCAATCATAGGCTCGACCATAGACAACCTCCCCGAACTGTCAAGAAATCGAGACTTCCCCAGAAGTGATATTGTCTCTCTAAAGTAGTCACAGCCCCTGGAATGTTAGGCTTGTTGATGATAAACTCCTTGACAGGGTTGTCCTTCAGAGTAAGACCTTTCATCTTCTCGAGCTGGTCCTCGGGGCACACAAAACCATCACCTTTTCCTTTAACGAAGTACTTTTCCAAGGAAGGGTGGTAAGGACGGAGATTAGGTTTGACATATGGCTTTCCAGCAGCACTAGCCTTTCTCTTTTTGCGGCTTCAATCCTGTCGGCCTCTTTGTCCTTGGAGGTCTTCTCAACATATCCCAGACCTTCCCTGTCTTTTTTCGGCTTTAACTCCTCAAACTTGTGGGTACCTTGCTGACGTCTACCCAGACCAAGCCCCGAAATGTAGTTCATACGTCTCATCATCACCATAACTGGAGGGATCTGATCAAAGGAAGTTGTTAGGTCAATCGTGCAGATCTGGGCGTTTGGGCTCTCGATCCTGAAATCGCTCAACATCAAGTTGGCTTCATCGTGCTTAATTTCCATTACCGGCCTTCCCTCATCATCGGTGCCCTCGATGGTAACACTATCTCCATAAATGACGGTCAGCTCGTCGTCTTGGATGAACTTGACACACTGATGCAAGGTTGAAGCGACCCCATTGATCTGGTGCAGCCACGGCCTTCCTAGCAAAGCCGAGAAACTGACCGGAATGTCTATCACCTGAAACTCAACTACCAGGGGTTTCTTGCCGAACCACATAGTTAACGGTATCACACCCAAAACCTTCCTAGACGTGGAGTCATACGCCTTTATGGTCTGGTCGGATGGCTTTAAATCAGTGACCTTAATATCCGACATACTCATCATTCTGGCAGGCAATACGTTCATAGCCGAGCCATTGTCTATCATTACGTGGGGAAGCCGGCGTCCATCTAACTGAACAGTGATGTGTAGAGACTCGTTATGATTGGTTCCATACTTTGGCAAATCTAACTCCGTAAAGGTGATGATATTTCCATACTGGGCGGTACCTATCAATTGGCATGCTTCGTCAGGGGTGGAATTTACGGACACCATCGTCTTAGATAGGGCTTCCTCCAACTTCAACTTGTGAGGATAAGAAGAAGTTAAGAGAGACCAGAGAGAAATGTTGGCCTGGGTTCGCTTCAACTGTGCAAGGATTGGGTCGTTCCGTTAAATCCTCTTCGACTACCCTCGGCGTACGGGACTTTTACTAGCTCCATCTCCCGGAACAACCGCTTTTTGTCTTTCCTCGATGATCCGGCAACATCAGCTTCCCAACATTTTACTCTCGACCTCGTGAGCAAATTCACCTCGCCTTCTTGGTCTTTATCGTGATCCGCATCTCGACTCAAACTCAACTGAGGTCCCCGCAGTGGCGTACGCCGCCGCGTCTAATTGATTAACAAAGTGATTGCCGAGCTTGAATTTGCGGTGCGCTTAATCTCTTCCCAAGCGAGGGGAGTAGATTGAGAATCGGGAGAAGTACTATTATGCTGGACATCATTTGCAAGATTTGCTGTGACTCGAATATCATCCCAAGACAACATATAACAGAAATGAGCATTCAATTAATCATCAACATTGATTACATCATTGTTCGCGGGCACAATAGCCTCAAATTCACTCACACCCTCATTGAGACTAGCCTCACCAAACTCTATGACATTGACAAACTCGATCATGTTGACCCTGTTGTTGTTGTTGGGAAGAGGATTGGTGACGACGTTCGGCTTCTCAATCTTGTGCTGGTCGATTAGACCCTGAACGATCCTCCTCAGTGCAAAACAAATGTTGGTGGTATGGCCCGAATTCTGGTAGTAACGGCACTTCAAGTTATGATCCATCCCCGGGGTGTTTGGGTAGGGTAGTTTTCCAAAGGCTTGATCATTCCTGTCCTCACCAAACCGTCAAATACCTCTTCGAGCGGCATCCCCAAATCATCAAATTTTAGCCTCTGAGGCCGTCCTCCACCGCGGCCGGGTGACTGATTCTTCTCCCCTTGAATGTAGTTGATGGTGTTAGAGACCGCAGTTTCTTTACCTTTCGAAGCAACAGGGGCAGAGCTTGGAACTCGATAGCGGGGAGCTGGAGCATTACCAGGAACAGGAGTTGGAACGATGGAGTAGGTAGCATTCTCACTTTCGGCCCCTGCACTAACCATTTCTCGCAGATTCGGGTAGTATCCCCGGCCAATGGCTTCCCTGACAGATGGCTTGACACATGAAAGGAAGATGGACTTCTTGTCAGAGAGGGGAAGTGGGTGAACCAACTCATTAAGCTTCTTGTTCAACCTCTTATAAAAGTCTGTTACGGACTCATCGTGCCTCTGGATGGTGCCGATCAAGTCACTACGAGTGGTGTACCACTCGACACTTCCTTCGTATTTGTCCAAAAAAAGCATCACTGATCTGGGACCACGTATCCCTTGCTTCCGGTTTAAGGCCTAGAAACCATCTCAACGGAGAGTCATCGAGGGACAAGTGAATGTAAAGGGCTAGCATCTCCTCGGTGGCCCCTTTGGCACCCATAGACATGATGTAACTGTGCATGTAAGTTTTAGGGCATGTGGAGCCTTCAAACTTAGTTATGGGGGGCATCTTGAAGTTCTTCGGGAGGGCCTTGGAGTCCTTGAGCTCTACGAAGTTGACCATGCTGGACCCAAAAGTCATCTTGTGCAATTGTTCTTTCACATACTTAAGCTCTTCTTTCAAACTTGAAACCTCGGAAGATGGGGGTTGCCCTACAGTTGGAGCTACCATCGAGGATGGCACTGAAAATTCTAGCGTGGATCTGATAGGCAAGGCAGCCGGAGGAAGACCAAAAGTGCTGGGCACGCCAACATTGCTGTCCACTAAGCCAACCGAGCTGGGGATTCTGTTCCCGTACATGTCGTAACCATTAAATTGAACGTCGGGATTCCAGGCCCAAACTGCACTGACCGACTCCCAAACTGACCATGGGCAGGAGACCTGATACTGATGCAAGGAGCTGAATACGGGGTGGAACCATACATATGCTGGGTGAGAGGAGAACAAACTATAGGCTGAGGGAAATTGCTTTGGGGTTATGGATACTGCGGGAGCTGATCCTGGCAAATCTGGCTTCCTGACATACGATACCCTCTCTGCTGCTGATTGGACTGATCATGAGGAGCAACAAACTGGCCATCAAAGGCTGGGTTGGAAGGCTGACCCGCGCTGTTATACGGACTTTGACCTTGAGTCCCAAACTGGTTCTGAACATACCCAAACTGCTCTTGGTTGACACCACTAGGCTGCTGGCTCTGCCCAAACTGATTCTGGGGATAAAACACAAACTGGTCCTGAGCACTGACCTTCGGGAAGGAGCTCAATTCGCCTCTCAGCCCGTATTGCCCACCATAAGTAGATACTGGGATGGGGGGAGGTCTTGACGTACTCCCATGAGTCGGCATCGGAAAAGAGCTAGGCACACCATAGGAGATTGGTGGGGGCACATTGTGAAAGCCTTGCCTAGGTGAGGACGGGGGAACAAAACCAGTGCCGGTGATAGTAACATCGGGCTCTTCCCTGATTTCTTCATACGACCCATCGGGGCGACGGATTATGGTGACGCCTTGCATGCGCATTACTTCGACATAGCGAGCCCAACCGGCCTCATCACGGGCACGAGAGGCTTCGAGAGCAGCACGGAGAGAAGCTTCCTGAGAGAAGTTGAAACCTGGGTGAGGGTTAACAAACGGACTTCCCGGGGGTGTCATATGAGGACCCATGCCATAACCACTGCTAGGAGAGGCATTCAAAGCTACGTTCGGCCCTACATTCTGACCTTGATCTGGCCCTACAGCTTGACTGACATTCTGACTCTGAGCTGGATCAATACCCGCATTCGGACCCAAACCCGCTGAAACTTGTGAATCTGCCATTTCTGAGAATGCTAGAAACGAATCCCTGACCGAAGAGAAACTGATTAACCGACCACCCGGAACTCTGACCCAATACTTGCTCGCTGAAAGGGGGAGAGAACGGTTTTAGGTAGGGGAGAGGATAGGCTTAGGACGGACTCGTGCATATGCTTTTTTTTGTTCTTTTTTTAAAGATTTAAATAAAATGATTCTTATTAATCCTAGGAATGGTTGGAAAAGGGGGACACCTTCTTTTTCGCAGTCTACACTATTCCTGGATCAGTGGGTTCCATCACTATGTCTATAGACCCCCTGTATTCCACCTTTATTGCACCTCCGGGATGGACAATCCCGGCAGAGGTCCTATAGGGCACGTGGAACCCACCAATCAAAAGGGATAACGGACCTATGGGCATACAAGTAAAAAAAAGTCAAACTCGAGATTTTCAAAACCAAGTCCAAGTCAACGTCTAGACTTGGGAGGAGAGAGGGTCGAAAGTACATTTGAATGTACGAGACCTCATTTTGCAGGAAAAATCCTGGAAAAATTGGGCATGACCTCTCCTCTCTTCGAGTTCAGAATCCGGCATGGCCTCTCATCACTTCATGGCGAAATTTCGGCATAACCTCCCGTTAGTATGTGTCAAGAATTTGACATGATCTCGCGTTAGTACATGTCGAAAACGCGTCATGACCTCTTGCGAAGTCAAATCGAGAAATCGACATGTACCTGCGTCGAGGCATGTCAAGATTTTGACGTGTACTTACGTTGAGTTATGTCGTAATTCTGACATGAAGAGGGAGAGTATGCCAATATTTTGTAGATGGAATATGACTCGGACTTTGTGAGAAAATTTTGAAAATCGAGTTTGAAAAGTGTTTTGAAAAGTATTTGGCCAAAAACCAACCGGTCACGGTAGAAAGTGTGTCACGGACAAGTGTTGGCTGACTCCACAGGCTAGGAGGACTTTAGGCGCTCAAGAATAAGCGAAACACGTCACTGTTCACGATGCCATCCGTACACTCTCGGGTTCTAACTCTATGTGCGGGTAGCGTGCGAGTAGTGTGAAGGTATCTTCTAGGAAAATACTTTTTTGCTTTTTTGTAAAAGATTTTTTTTTTGTTTTTTATGCAATATTCAAAAAAGGAAAAAACTGGAGAGTGAATCCAAAAGCACGACAAAAGGGGACTGCCCCAAATGCCAATAGATCAGCAGCTGTATTATGGAATTGCTCTGCCTTGTTTCATTCTGATCAAATGGAACTGCTCCTGTACTTCCCTCCCATGTCGTCCGACACAGGAGCTCTTACCAGCAGAACCAAGCAAATAGCAAAGGGGAAGAGCCCCATCATCCAAAATGCTCGCACACTAAGGCTACTCAAAACATATAGGCACAGAAGCATGGCAAGGCACACAAGAGCACACAAAATGACACAATTCACACACAATGATAATGAAGAAATTGTCCAAGTTGATTTAAAGAAAGTTAGACCCTCTTAAGAAAAACTTTTCCTTTTAAAAAAAAAAGAAGAATGATACCGGTACGTGGGATTGTTAGACCACAATTTATCTCAAGCCCCGGGTTAGGGAGCGATACAGGAAGGTTAATGGTTTCCACCTATATACCAAATATCGTTTTCATTTTTTCCCAAAAACAAAAGTTTTTCAATGTTTGTCCCCAGCGGAGTCGCCACTGAATGAACGGCCTCCGAAAAATAAAGTTGGTTTGTCTTTTTGGATTTTGAAAATTTTGGGAGTCGCCACGCCGTTTTTAAAGGAAAACATTGAGAAACCTATTTTTAAAGAGAATTTGAGTTCGGGGGTCTGGTTACGTGTTGGGAAGAACTTGAGAGTTCACCCAACACGCCTCTTTCGAGACTTTCAATCAAACATTGAACAGTTATAATCATTCAAAATGTGTGTGCAATATGTGTCAACAAGCAAGGCATGCAAATTTTGAATTTTATTGATGGTATAGAGACTGGATACAGCTTGTGAACCCTGACAGGGGGCCACTTCCTTACAAACGGAGACTTGTATTACAAGGCAGAAGGCTGAGACAGTCTGCTCAGAAGGCTCTGATGTCGTCCGACACAGGTCTTCCTCAGATAGGGATGTCGGACGACATAAGGCCTCATGGTCAGATTGTCCCTTACAACAATAAGGCTGCTCTGGAAATTGGAACAATATTATTTTAAATAAGAAAAGACACTATTTAGGGTCTAAGTTCAGTTTGGGGTTGATTAGAGTGAGCAAAGTCAAGATTGACTTTTAATGATACGGATGTCATATGACATAGAGCATCCGAAGTTGTCTATGTAACATAGCAAACCGCCTCCATCAATGGATCGCACCCAAACAGACCTTAGACACCCCAAATAGTGGTAAATGAGCCAAAAACTACTTGAGCAAGCTTTGAGTTACAAAGGGGGGTCAATCTTGATAGATCTGAAGTCCATGAAAGCTGTACAGCCTTCTGGGAACTCTATGTCGTATGACACAGGATCTCTTGAGAGTCCTATGTCGTCCGATATAGGCAGCCTGTTTCAGTGCCCTTCAATCATATTGATCCCACCTTGTTCCCAAAGCAAGCTAAGCTATATTTATTAACTGAAAGCAGTAAAATAGTAATATTACGTGAGTATTATGGGAGGATCACATGGCTTTAATGGCCAAATGTGATGAATCACATATATATGGCCATTGTCATGTAGCCATCACCTCCTAACTCAATGGAAACCAACTAAGATTCAAACTTTAATGGTGCTAATGCCACCAAATGTTCAGATCTGAGGTGGGGAGAAGTGAATATGGAAGATTCACCTCTCCACCACCTTTATCATGCAAAATCTCAAATATTTCACATAATATCAAGACATATAAGCATGCAAGATGATATAGATGTATGTGCAAGAGTTAATCAGAGAGAGAGAGGATTTAGTGGCTACCTATTGTAGTCCACAAGGTAAATCCACCAATAGTATGGTGTTTATCCCTTCAACACACCAGCAAAGGGAGCTTTGCTTTGGATCTTAGCTTGGGGTGTGTGTGTGTGTGAGGAGGGAGGTGAGTGTATGTATATGAGAGAGAAAGTGAGTGTATATTTCTGCAGAGTTTCCCTACTTGCCCCAAAATCCCAAAAGTCCTCCTTAAAATGATCAGCCATGCCCTTTATTTATAGGCATGCTGATAGGAGGCTCCATGTCGGACGACAGAGGGAGTTAAACTGCCTTGGTGTCGTCCTGTGTCGGACGACAGCGTACAGCTTTGTGGCAACTTGGGCCGAATGAATGGCAGGCCCAATGGGTTGAGTAATTAAACAGATAATTGGGCTCAAATTGCATTTTAGCAAATAAAGGAGCCCAAAAATCAAGGAAAGTGGACCCAAAAACACGAGTTCGGGTCGGGGTACTCACACTACTTACCAAAGGGCAGTCACTACATTATTCCATGACATGATCCAAAAGGAAATAAAGGTATATGTGGAAGACATGATTATCCACTCAAAAGGGACAGATGGACAGCACTTCAGAGATCTCAGAAAATTGTTCAATGGAAGATTACATACCTAAGAGGGAAGGTCGAGCTCCATACCTCTACTGCTACTACCATCAATGCCATGGCCATCACACCGATAATTGCTTCCACTTGAAGAACGCAATACAAGATCTTATTGACAACGACACCATCAGAGTTAGTCCAAGCGGTGGCATAGTTTGGATGAATTCAAGCAAATGAGGGATCTCTTTCTTTTTTAGTTATTTACTTTTATTTGCAAAAGAAACGATTAGTAGTCTAGTTTAGTTTGGGTACTACTTGCCTAAAATCCTCATTTGTGGGCAAGAGTATCAAGTTTGCTTTTCAATAATAGTTTAGTCAGTATCATTTCTTTCAAATATTCTGATTACTTATTTGACAAGAAAATACCATGAATGTCATAGAAACTTGCAATGAAAACGATTACTCCAAAGCACTTCGGTTTTCCGAAAACCTTCCTGTTTGGAGAATGATGCAAGCAAAAGGGTACTTTCCTGGCTTGGGACTTGGAAATCACTTACAAGGGATAACAGAACCACCACCGGTTCCCCCACCACACACGAAGCATGGCCTTGGATACATCATTTCCATCCATGATGAAAATGACGAAGAAGAGTGGGACCTCACTCAAGTCAAGTGGGAAGGAACCGCGTACAAAGGCTACAAGGACCCAAAGGTCAAAAACTGCAAACTCGAACAATATCGAAAGACGCTCAATGGCTACTTCGTTCGGGAAGGGGAAAGCATCCCATACTTTATCTTTTCAGAACCATGGACTGACGATAAAGGGAAACGCCAACCAGGCTTTGAAATTTTCAGCGACAGCAATGCTTCGCCAGATGAAACAGAACCCGTTCCACTAATCCCTAAAGATTCGTGGGGCACGAAGGCAGAAATGACCAGTAAATGGGACTTTGTGTTGGGAGAAGACATGCTGCGACAGTTTGAGAACCTGTGCCAGTTAGAAGATAGCCAGATCCATGCAATCTTCAAGGGGGACGCTCCAACTATTGATCACACAAAGCTAATCCAGAAATGTGATGAGCCAATTCTAAACTGGCACGTCACCGGGGGACCAGTTGTTGGTAAAGACTTCATGATCAAAGAGCTTGGTTGTACTCCCCATCCCCGCATGAAGATAGGCCCTGTAACATTCACTTTAGAGTCAGGCTCCACCTCTGATGAACTCACTCAAGAGGAAATCGAGGCGGTGGCCAAACATGTATTCCCATACTTCCTTAATGAAAACTTTGATATTTTCGAGTACCCTGAGATTGCTAACATCATGAATGATGAATTAACTAATAATAACTAATATAATGAACAAGTTAATAATGAATCGTACGATGAGATAGACCAAGAAAACGAACTAATTTTAAAAGAATTAGCAAAGCAAGTAGGTCGTTGTGGAAAGAATGGCCCCGTTGACAATGAAGAAATGCAAACGGTTAATCTCGGGACAACAGAAGACCCCAGAGAAACAAAGATCGGGAGCTTCTTCAAGGGGGAAGACAGGGAAACCTTAACGCAACTCCTCAGAGAATATGTCGACATCTTCGCTTGGTCCTACAAAGATATGCCTGGGTTAAATCAGTCGATCGTAGAACACAAAATACCGTTGCTACCCAACGCCAAGCCAGTCAAACAGAAACTGCGCAGAATCAAGCCCGAATGGTCAATGCAAGTGAAAGAAGAGATCATGAAACTCTTGAACGTAGGGTTTATCAAAGTGATTGAGTATCCGGAATGGCCGGCAAACACGATACAAGTAACCAGGTCGAATGGAAAAATACGAGTCTGTGTCGACTTCAGAGACTTGAACAAGGCATCCCCTAAAGATGACTTCCCGCTACCAAACATAGACATGTTGGTTGAAGCCACCGCATCATACGAAGTCTGCTCATTCATCGACGGCTTCGCAGGGTATAACCAAATCCTCATGGCAGAGGAAGACCAACACAAAACGGCATTCACCACACCTTGGGGGACGTTCTGTTATACGGTCATGTCGTTTGGTCTCAAAAATGCTGGGGCTACTTACCAAAGGGCAGTCACGACATTATTCCATGATATGATCCAAAAGGAAATAGAGGTATACGTGGACGACATGATTATCCACTCAAAAGGGACAGATGGTCAGCACTTCAGAGATCTCAGAAAATTCTTCAATCGACTAAGACAGATGGTCAGCACTTCAGAGGTATACGTGGATGAACCAGGAAAAGGGAATTACTTTCGGATTTCGCATGCTTAGCTAACTCTTCGGGAAGCACCAACCTCATGGCGGTCTGAATTTCCCGAGAGATAATCGTCGGCTTCTTGTTGTACCTTGCGAGCCTCGAGGATTTCTGCGCGAGTTTCCCGAAGATGTCGTTGATGAAACTGTTCATGATTCCCATCGCCTTGAATGAAATTCCGATATCAGGATGAACCTGCTTCAACACCTTGAAGATGTAGATCTTGTAGGTCTCGACGCTCTTCTTTGTTCTCTTCTTCTTGTTGTCTCCGGCGGCACCGGCTTCCTTTGGGAGCTTCTTCCCGGCCTTTGGCTTCTTCTCCGCTGGTGCCTTTTCTATGCGACGACGGATTTCTCCTCCCCTGCTGGCTTCTTCTCAGTGGGATTCTTTTCACTTTGGGTGCCATCGGAATTTTAGGGTTTTGTAATTTGGGGAATTTCGGTGATAGAAAGGAGATCGGAATTTGTTTTTTAAAAAAATATACTCTAAAAATCCTGGAGGGAAAATTTGTGGGATATCACAACAATTGGTACGGTAAAAGTTAAAGTGTACTAATAAAACTTATATTTGGGAGGGCAGTGGAAAAGAGTGTCAATTACTAAGTATTTGAGAGGGAAAGGGTAGAAGAGTGCCAAATTTACATAAGTCAGTCGGAAAATAACTGCAAATTACTAAAAGTGTAAGAAACTAGCGTCACTTTCGACAGAGTTTCGAAACTTCGTGGCACTTTTAAAAATGTGTCGAAAAATTAGCGGTACTTTTAAGAAAGTGCCGAAAAACTTGCGGCAATTTTTCAAAAGTGCTGGAAAATTTGCGGCACTTTTAAGAAAGTGCCGGAAAATTAGCGGCACTTTTAAAGAAGTGCCGGAAATTAGCGGCACTTCTAAAAAAGTGCTGGATATTTGTGGCAGTTTCTAAAAAGTGCCGGAAATTTGGGTCACTTATTAAAAAAGTGCGGAAATTGGTGGCACAAAATTAAGTTCTGGATTAAAAGTGCCGGGAAAAGCCATTTTTCTTGTAGTGACAGCACAAGATGAGGCTCAACCCCGCAAAATGCTCATTCGGAGTGGTCAAAGGGAAAGTCTTAGGGTACATGGTCACCGAGCGTGGCATAGAAGCAGACCCCACCAAGATAAAAGCCATCATAGACATGCCTCCACCCAGAACACAGAAAGAAGTAAAGGAATTCATGGGCAGCTTCCAATACATCAGTCTATTCATCAATCAACTGACTACAACGTGCAATCCTATCTTCAAGCTACTTAAAAAAAATGCACCTCAAGAATGGACCGAGGAATGTCAAGAAACATTCGAGGAAGTTAAGCACTACTTAACTTCCCCACCCATCTTGGTTCCACCGCACAAGGAAAAACCCTTAAAGCTATACCTCACAGTTATTGACAACGCGCTAGGGGCTATGCTCGCTCAAGAAAAGCATGCTTCACACACAGAGAATGCGATCTACTTTGTCAGCCGCAGATTCCAAGGCAGCGAAATCAACTACTATCCACTCGACAAATCTTGCGTTGCTCTTGTCTGGGTATCATAGAGACTAAAGCACTGCATGGAAGCCTTCTCGGTTCGTCTCATCGCAAGAATGGATCCTTTTAAGTACATCCTAGACAAATCAAATTTATCTTCGCGATTGGCTAAATGGTATTTCATGCTCGCGGGATTTGATATCACTTACGACACTAAGAAATCGGTCAAAGGCAGTATATTCGCAGATCAGTTGGCCGAATTTCCTTGTGAAGAAGTGAAGGGGAAAGACCCGCGATTCCCTGATGAAGACATCATGAGTATAGAAGACGAAAATAAGTGGCAATTATTTTTTGATGGCGCAGCCAATAAGAAAGGTTTCGGCATCGGAATGTTGTTAGTAGATCCCGAAGACATCTATACTCCACTAGCAATACGTCTTGACTTTAACGCCACCAACAATACCGCAGAATATGAAGCCTGCATAGCGGGACTCGAAGCAGCCCTAGAGCGCAACGTGACCGAACTCGAGGTATTTGGGGACTCCCAGTTGATCATCAATCAGACACTGAAAAAGTGGAGGATCCAAGATCCAACCCTTCAAAGATATAATGCCCACCTCCAAGAGTTGGTGCAACAATTTCAGGATATCTCGTTCCACTATCTTCCTAGAGAGAAAAATCGGTTTGCTGACGCATTGGATACACTTGCTTCCTTGGTTGAAATCCCTGCAGGAAAGGCAGTCAAACCCTTCAAAATAACCCGGCGCGCAACTCCTACCTACAGCGCCCTTATAGATCTCCATGACTGCAAAGACAAGTGGTCATCCGAATGTGCCACCTTTGAGGACTCCGAAAAGAAATCGTGGTACCATGACATTTAGCATTTCATCCTAGATGGAACCATTCCGCCTGAGTCCGACCAGAAGACTCAGATCGCCCTTAAAAGGCTGTCAGCTAATTACGTCATCATTGCTGGCCGTCTATTCAAAAAATACTCCCAAGGAAACCTACTTTATGCCATCGAAGAAGAGGCCCAAGAAATAATGGACCCTGTTCATCAAGGTGTATGTGGAACCCACATGAGCGGAAACATGCTCGCCAAAAAGATCATCAGACAAGGGTACTTTTGGTTAACCATGGAAGTCGACTGTACCAGCATGGTCAAGAAATGCCATAAGTGTCAGATACATGCCAACCTTCAGCACACACCACCTTCCTTGCTGTACCCTATGACGTCTCCTTGGCCATTCTCAACATGGGGCAAAGATGTGATTGGAAAGGTCACACCCGCAGGAGCCAATGGACACTGTTTCGTCTTAGTAGCCATCGACTATTTCACTAAATGGATCGAGGCCGCCTCCTACAAAGTTTTGAATGCCAGAAAAGTAGCAGAATTCATCAAGCACAACATCATCTGCCGATACGGGGTCCCGCAAGAGATGATATCTGATAATGGCTCTCACTTCGAGAAAGAAACCGATCGCCTCTTAACAGAGTACAAAATCATAAGGCATAAGTCATCTCCTTACAGGCCTCAGACAAATGGAGCAGTTGAAGCCACAAACAAGACAATCGAAACCATCATCAGAAAAATGGCAGTCACTGGGAAAGACTGGCCTGACAAGCTACCCTTCGCAATTCGGGGATACCACACTTCAGTCCGAGTAGCTACAGGGGGGACTCCCTACACCCTCACATTTGGAATGGAGGCTCTCCTACCAATAGAATTGGAAATACCATCACTAAGGGTTCTCCTAGAAAACCAAGTGAATGAAGTCGACTGGCTAGAAAGAAGATACGAAGAGTTAGCCTTGCTAGATGAAAGGAGGCTGAAAGCAGCCGAGCACACTCAAGCTTACCAAAGAAGAATGGCAAGAGCTTTCAACAAAAAGGTCAAGACAAGAAATATCAGAGTAGGCGACCTGGTTCTCCGTGAACATCGTCCTGGACCTTTCAACCCTTTAGGCAAGTGGGGACCAAGATGGATAGGACCCTACATCGTGAAGAAGATATTCTGTGGGGGAGCCCTTCAGGTGGTGGACTTAGACGGAGATCAGCTACCGAAGCCAGACAACATGGATAAGCTCAAGAAATACTTCGCGTGACTAGGCCTCTTAAAAAGAAAAAAATGCTCGCTAGGTTGAAAATCCCGAAAGGGACGGCCTAGGCAAAAATTAGAGCTTGCACAAGAAAAGAAGCCCGCTAGATTGAAAACCCGAAGGGGCGGTCTAGGCAAAAGAAAGGGTGTGCATAAAAAAAAAGAGAGAGGAGGCCTTGTCTCGCGCGAGACTACCCTTCGGCCTGAAGTCGTATTTTGTCCTTTTTCTCTCAAAAATGAACTACGTTAGACCTGAGCCTCTTATTTAATTGCTGTAAAAGAGAAACGTAGGCAGCCTTCGGGTTCGGTCTAATCAAATAAATAAATCAAATTTTGTCCTTTTATTAACCAAATGCATTTTATTAATAACACAAGGGAAATCCTAACCACAACGACTAATTTGCTAAGCTAACCATCTTGAAAAAAAGTAATAATATAATAAAACTATTGATCTATCAAAGCAATCTCTTGGTACTCTTTAGGATCTAGCCTTTCATTGACTTGGTAGGCCGGCGGACATGATCACCCCCGTCATCGCGATCTCTTTTGCGCTTCGGGCCCTTCGAAGCAGAACATCCCTCGAGGCGAGTGAAAATGGACTTCGAAAGCCTTTTGAAGACATTGGGCCTATCTAAAGCTTGCATTTTTCTGGGCATACCCTTGCCTCGCCTCTCATACCAATCCCCATCAAGAAAATCCTGGGTTGGATCAGTCCGTACATTAGCAGGATCAGACTGGGCCTCACTCCTTCACAAAATACTGCTCACCACGAAGGAATCCCCTAAAAGTGAAAGCCGCAGATCATCAACCCTCTCCACACTAGGGTGACCGGTATGAAGGAACCAAACCAAATACTTGTCAGATAAGAAGACGCTCGCATCAAAAGTCCGAAGGTTCGACCAACGATCTCAATTAGTTCCTTCACCCCATGCTTAAGCTAGAACCTTCGCAAACTCTACACCGATATAAGACACTTCAAGAGAGGCTCCTTCAAAAAGATAAGTGTCCTGCTGCTGGCCAAACTGACGGAGCGCCCGCTTGGGAAAATAAAAGGAGGAATCTCGCAAACCCGGGAGAACAACCCTGTCAAAACCCTTGGTATTGGCAACATACTTGTTCAATCTCCAATAAGGCGGACACCAAATGATATCTGCAGTGGCGGTCTTTGCAATCAAATTAGCCCACTCATCAACCGAGAGATCCTTGATCAGCAACTTCCTCATATGGTATGTGAATGGGGAATACTCCAACGGAGGATCTACCAACTTGAGATGTTCCCTAAGCCAAATTTTCAACAAAAGAGGACTCCCTTGAGTCATGGCACCGGTCTTATGCAACTCATCAAGGATGCACCGGTCTTATGTATATCAAGTAAGCCCTACATATTCATGACGTACTATTACACACCTTCTATAAAGGTTCCATAACAATTTACCAAGTTTTATCAACTTTGGTTCAAGTTCCACAATTGTCTTTCAACCATTTTCAGGACAATATTTAAAGCCCTTCCCAATATCAATTTGGACCATTTACGGTTCCATTATATAGTACTAAAGTTGTACTCGAGTTATAGTCAGAAAGGGACTAAATCCAAGCTAGGTTACTTAAGGTTACAAGCTTGCAAAGTCAATACCAAAACCTATCCTGGGCACGACTCGTGCCCAAATTCCGCACGAGCACCACAATTTTCACGACTACCTTATACAAGTAAAAACCCAAGGGTCACGACTCGTGCTCCAGGGCACGAGTCGTGCCCTTGCCGAGTTTTTGGTTACTGATGCTGAACCACTTCAGCAAAGGCAAGAACACTACAAGTTCTCCTTTCCAGCTACAACAAAGAGCCATAAACCAACTATAATATCAGTATATGAGTTGCACAACAATCAAACATACTCCCTCCATACCATATAACATGTATAAACCACAACTCTATCAAATCCAAACCAATTACTAAGGCCATGGATTCAAAGTTCAACCCAACTCATTTTCTTTCCATTTCAACATCAAAATAAAATGATCAAACATTACCAAAGATCATTTATACCACATAATAACATCATTTACTTAGTATGAACCATTATTTGAACAAAATCATAACAACTTACCAAAATAGGTCAAAATGAAAAGAAGATTTGATCGGCTCTAAATGATCCATTCGCTTCACTGATCAATAATATGCTATCAGAACAAAGAACGGTGTAACGGTTGAATTGTTGTGATTTTCCGAAGATAACCCTAGGTTTATATGAAACGTAGGATGGAAGGAAGTACTGAGGATGCTATATGAACTTTCTGGGAGGAAATTGGATATTTATATAAACTATTTACCCTTTAGCACCTCCATGAATCAATTAACTACAATCCACTACCTTAAACTTACATTTACACTTTAGCTCCTCAATACTTTTTATAACATTCCATTTGAAATTCAAATGCTATAACTTTAACACATTAATTCCCAATTGATCCCTTTAGACGTTATATAATTCCAATCAATTTAATAACATCTAAAATCACGATAAAGAACCATATTAGCCAAATAAACACTTAACAATTCCAAATACCACATAATGCATAATATAAGATGCAATGCACCCCACTCCCACGTGCTCCACGTGTGCCCAAAATTGTGCCTAGGTTTAGGGTCGTGACACTCACTCCCCCTTAAATAAAATTCATCCTGAATTTAGACTTTACTTACCTGAATGATCAAACAGATCAGGATATTTTTGTCTCTTCTCAGATTCCAATTCCCAAGTAGCTTCCTCAATGGTGTGATTCTTCCACATAATTTTCACCACGGGAATACTCTTGGTACGCAATTCCCGGACCTGCCATTCTAGAATACGCAATGGTACCTCCACATAGGTCATATCCGCCTGGACATCCTCAGGAGGAGAACTCAAAACATGAGAGGAATCATAACAATACTTCCTCAACATGGACACATGAAACACGTCATGGAAAGAAGAAAGAGATGGAGGTAGAGCCAATCGATAGGCTAACTTACCTACCTTCTCTAAAACCTCAAATGGACCAACAAATCTAGGAGCCAACTTCCCTTTGTTGCCAAACCTTTTAATCCCAGTTCTTGGTGAAATCTTCAAGAATACAAGATCCCCAACCTGGAATGATAACTCCCTTCTTCTAGTGTCGGCATAGCTCTTCTGTCGACTCTGGGCTGTCTTCAATCTGTCACGGATCACTTTGATCTTCTCAGTTGAGTCTCTAACCAAATCTGGACCCCAAAGTCTAGCTTTACCAACCTCGTCCCAACAAATTGGGGACCTACATTTCCTCTCATACAATTCCTCATATAGTGCCATCTCAATATTGGATTGGTAGCTATTGTTATAGGCAAATTCCACTAAAGGCAAATGGTCTTTCTAAGATAAATGGAAGTCCATCACACAAGCCCGTAGCATGACCTCAAGAATCTGAATGGTCCTCTTAGTCTGCCCATCTGTCTGAGGATGAAATGTTGCACTAAAACTCAACTTGGATCCCAAGGCTTCATGCAAATCCCTCCAAAACCGCAAGTTGAATCTCGGATCCCTATCAGATACAATGTTGACAGGTACCCCATGAAGTCTCACAATCTCACGGATATACAACTAGGCCAATCTCTCTAATGAATACTTGGTTGAAACTGGTAGAAAATGAGCTGATTTGGTCGGTCTATCCACAATCACCCATATAGCATCCATCTTCCTCAAAGTAGGAGGCAATCCAGTCACAAAATCCATAGAAATGCCCTCCCACTTCCATTCCAGAATATTCAGTAGTTGAAGTAATCCTGCTGGCCTCTGATGTTCCGCTTTGATCTGTTGGCAAGTCAGACATTTTGATACAAATTCTGCAATCTCCTTTTTCATACCATTCCACCAGTAACCTCTCTTCAAGTCCTGATACATCTTGGTGCTTCCAGGATGAATAGCAAATCGGGATTTATGGCCATCCTCTAACACTTTCTTTTTGATCTCCGGGGAAAAAGGTACGCAAATCTTGCCTTTGAAGGTTAGAATCCCATCCTTGTTCAATTAAAACTCTCCGGTCTTTCCCTCTTGCAAATTCTCCCTAATTTTCTGCAATTCATTGTCATTCAACTGAGCTTCCAAAAGATCCCCATATAACGTAGGAACAGCTCTGACATTCGCAAGTAACATATCACCTCTCACTTCCCGAGACACTAAGGATGATAAATGAGCCTTATGGCTAATAGCATCAGCCACCACGTTAGCTTTCTCGGGATGATAGGAAATAACACAATCATAGTTCTTCAGAAGCTCCAACCAAAGCCTCTGTCTGTTGTTCAATTCCTTTTGAGTAAACAAGTATTTTAGGCTCTTATGATCTGTAAATATCTCAAATTTGGCGCCATACAAGTAATGTTTCCACTTATGCAATGCAAAAACAATAGCAGCTAACTCCATATCGTGGGTAGGATAATTTTGCTCTGCTAGTGATAACTTCCTCGAAGCATACGCAATTACCTTCCCATTTTGCATAAGGACACAACCCAATCTTTATTTAGAAGCATCACTGAAAATAACAAAATTCTCACAACCTTCTGGAAGTGTAAGAATCGGAGTTGAAGCCAATCTCTTTTTCAACTCAGTAAAGCCAGCTTCACACTTGGCATCCCAAACAAATGGTATATCTTTCTGAGTCAATCTGGTCAACGGAGTTGTAATTCTCGAAAATCCCTCTATAAATCTTCGATAATACCCCGCTAAGCCAAGGAAACTACGAACCTCAGTCACTGTAGAAGGCTGTTTCCAGTTGACTACGGCCTCAATCTTTGCAGGATCCATCGCAATACCAGTACTGGATACGACATGACCCAAGAAAGAAATTTGTTCAAACCAAAATTCACATTTACTGAATTTTGCAAATAACTATTTCTCACGAAGCACTAATAAAACAATTCTTAAGTGCCTCTCATGATCTTCCCTGGATTTTGAGTATACCAGTATATCATCAATAAAAACCACAACAAAACTGTCAAGATACGACTTGAAGATCTTGTTCATCATATCCATAAATATGGCTGGTGCATTAGTCAACCCAAATGGTATAACAAGAAATTCATAATGCCGTACCTTGTTCTGAAAGTTGTTTTAAAAACATCATCTGGATTGATTTTCAACTGATGGTATCCATTACGCAAGTCAAGCTTGGAATATATAACGGAACCTTGAAGTTGATCAAATAAATCATCAATATGAGGAAGAGGATATTTGTTTTTGATAGTAGCTTGATTCAACATTCTATAATCAATACATAACCTCAAAGTACCATCCTTCTTCCTGACAAATAAAACTGGTGCTCCCCAGGGTGAAACACTTGGGCAAATGAAACCCCTGTCTAACAATTCCTACAACTAAATTTTTAACTCTTTTAACTCAGTTGGAGCCATTCTGTAAGGTGCTTTAGAAATGGGTGAATTATTTGGCAATAAGTCAATACAGAACTCCACCTCTCTATCTGGAGGCATAGAATACTCAGTTGAGAATACATCACTAAATTCATTCACAACTGGAACACAAGATAGCCCAGGACACTTCATACTAGAGTCTAACACATATGCCAAGTATCCCTCACACCCTTTTGATAACACCTCACACCCTTTTGATAACATTTTTCTCGCCTTTAATGTAGATATAACATGAATGCCAAATAAAGACTTATCAGCATCAAATATAAACACAGGTACATCAGGCATAGAAAAGGTGACTCGCCGCATGCACCACCAAGGCATGACAATAACTCAACCAGTCCATGCCTAAAATAACATCAAAATCTTGGATTGGTAACTCTACCAAATCCACTGGCAATACATGCCCACATATAATCACCTCACAATCATGATAGATCAAAGAGGATTCGAGGCACTCTCCCATAGGAGTAGAGACCTCTAGCACATAAGGAAACAACTTAGGCAACTTATGCAATGTGAATGCAAAATGAGATGCAACATAAGAATGGGACGATCCAGGGTCGATATGAATACGAGCCCTGACAACTGAGACAGGGACAATACCTCTAATGACCGCCCTGGGATCTACTGCACCTCGACCCAAGGCAAATACTCTACCTTGCACTCTCTCCTTAGGCTTCCCCTCAACATCCCTCTTTGCCCCAACTCTTGTCTGGTCACCCTGCTGTCTGTTACCTGGAGCTTGACCCCATCGAGGTTTAGGACAATCTCTTCTGAAATGCCCCACTTCTCCACAATTCATGCACTTTCCTTGCTTCCTCCAACAACTATCTTCAGAATGTCCCACCTTCTTACAGAAATTACAAACAGTCCCAAATTGACTGGATACAGAACGAGTAGAAACTGTAACATTTCCTCCTTTAGCCACCCCTGAAGTTAAAAGCTTTGGCTGACTCTTAGTTTGCCCTGAACTCTGGCCTGAAAACTTAGGTTTAATTCCACTACCTTCAGTTTTGCCCCGATGTTCTTCAATATCATTTTCAATTTTGTAAGACATATTCACTGCTGCTTGATAATTGGGGAAATCATGTGTCAACAGCTGCTTGCGGAACTCCACTCTCAGTCCCTTCACAAACCTATAGACTCTTCTTCCTTCATCTAGTACTAAATGTGGACAATACCTTGCCAGCTCTGTGAATTTGCCGAATACTGTGCCACTGCCATTGTCCCCTGCTCGAGCTTCAGAAACTCTACCTCTCTCTTGTCTCTGGTAATCACTGGAATGAAAGGTTCTTTAAACCTTCTGGTGAAGTTGTCCCAAGTTTGGGGCGTGTGGTCCCGCTCCTAACTCTCCTTAAGTATCTGCCACCAGTGTTCTGCAGGACCTTCCAGTTTGAACATCGCATATCTGACTTTCTCCTCGTCTGTACTCTCCATTGCAACAAAGATTTTATCCATAGCTTCCAACCATCTTTTAGCTATTGCTGGCTCTGGATCCCCATTATAGCTTGGTGGAGCCATTTTGATAAACTTTTCTAACCCATGTGCTGGCCTTCCCTCAGGTTGCTGCTGTGCCTATCCCTGAGCTGCCATATTCTAAAGGAACACCCTGAACATTGCCATCATTTCAGCATTCTGGTTTCCCCCAGCTCCTATATCACCAATGTTTCCCTGATCCCTCTGCTGGTCATCACCCATTCCAGCCATTACACCACTTCATGCATTAAACACTCGGCGTCAGATATCACACACTCCCCCTTAGACTAGACTTCTACCCTTGACTTCTAGCCATGGCTCAGATACCAACTGTGAGGGCTCTCCCCAACTCCAGGACCTATAAACTCGTGTCCCAAACTGGAGGGTCCCCAAAATACCCCTTTTAAAAAAGCTTTTCTTTAATAACTTGAAAAGTATAATAACCCTTTTTCAAATCAATTTCAAAACAACCCCTCTACATGGAGGTAATATATATAAACCTGCTTTCAAAACCATAACTTGTTTAATATAAACAGTACAGATATACAGGCTTACACAAGCCAACTTTAAAACAAACCAACTCCCAGGTTTAATTACAAAATAACATACTGAAAACCTGTTTATAACAGTTTTATATACACAACTCCCCAAAAGAATACCATCAACCACAACCCCCAACTCCCAAACCATAACATACCCTGACAACCCAAAAGATGTCCAAACTCCTCCCCGGCCTCACCGGTCCGATCCTCCTGTCTCAGCGGGATCTAAAACAATAAAGGGATAGGGGTGAGAATAAATCTCAATAAATTATTATGTATGCAACAATATGCCATATAATATGCAACACGTAATCAGGTTGCTCATAACCATATTGGGAAAACAGTAAACACTTTACGTTACCTTTCTCGCCTGGATAATCAGTTATATAAAACATATAAGTCTCCCAGCTATCTATAAGGCGGATGGCACGATACAGAAGTGGCCAATTCCCCATCTGTAATCACAGACGACCTAGTCACAAATATAATGTGATATTCCCAGCTATCTGTAAGGCTTCTGGCATGATACAGTAGCGGCCAATCCCACGTCTGTAACCATAGGCGTGCCATGTCACAATATCATGTAACATTCCCAGCTATCTGTAAGGATTTTGGCACGATACAATAGTGGCCAATCCCACATCTGTGACCAACAGACGCGCCAAGTCATATGTATAATGCAATTCAATCACTTATAGAACAAATCTATACTTGATTGTATCCCACTATACCCACAACAGCAGTTCATATAACCACATTGGAGTACATAAACAGTTACTTGAAATTACATCCACACATTGGGATATCAATATATAACATGTTAATATTAATCATGTCAAACCATTTCCCCAGTGCAAATTACCTTGTAAACACTGTTGAATAATGCCAAACCAATAACATGGTATAATACTCATGCTCAAACCTATGAAATAGGACAACACGTAATTAAACACAATGTGCACAACCAACCATGAATATGAAATCACATATGGGCACAATGTATATCAAGTAAGCCCTACATATTCATGTCGTACTATTACACACCTTCTATAAAGGTTCCATAACAATTTACCAAGTTTTATCAACTTTGGTTCAAGTTCCACAATTGCCTTTCAACCATTTTCAGGACAATATTTAAAGCCCTTCCCAATATCAATTTGGACCATTTAAGGTTCCATTATATAGTACTAAAGTTGTACTCGAGTTATAGTCACAAAGGGACTAAATCCAAGCTAGATTACTTAAGGTTACAAGCTTGCAAAGTCAATACCAAATCCTGTCCTATGCACGACTCGTGCCCAAATTCCGCACGAATGTAACATTTTTCACGACTACCTTATAAGAGTAAAAACCCAAGGTCACGACTCGTGCTACAGGGCACGAGTCGTGCCCTTGCTGAGTTTTTGGTTACTGATGTTGAACCACTTCAGCAAAGGCAAGAACACTACAAGTTCTCCTTTCCAGCTACAAAAAAGATCCATAAACCAACTCTAATATCAGTATATGAGTTGCACAACAATCAAACATACTCCCTCCATACCATATAACATGTATAAACCACAACTCTATCAAATCCAAACCAATTACTAAGGCCATGGATTCAAAGTTCAACCCAACTCATTTTCTTTCCATTTCAACATCAAAATAAAATGATCCAACATTACCTAAGATCATTTATACCACATAATAACATCATTTACTTAGTATGAACCATTATTTAAACAAAATCATAATAACTTACCAAAATAGGTTAAAATGAAAAGAAGATTTGATCGGCTCTAAATGATCCACTCACTTCACTGATCAATAATATGCGATCAGAACAAAGAACGGTGTAACGGTTGAATTGTTGCGATTTTCTGAAGATATCCCTAGGTTTATATGAAACGTAGGATGGAAGGAAGTACTGAGGATGCTAAATGAACTTTCTGGGAGGAAATTGGATATTTATATAAACTATTTACCCTTTAGCTCCTCTATGAATCAATTAACTACGATCCACTACCTTAAACTTACATTTACACTTTAGCTCCTTAATACTTTTTATAACATTCCATTTGAAATTCAAATGCTATAACTTTAACACATTAATTCCCATTTGATCCCTTTAGACGTTATATAATTCCAATCAATTTAATAACATCTAAAATCACGATAAAGAACCATATTAGCCAAATAAACACTTAACAATTCCAAATACCACATAATGCATAATATGAGATGCAATGCACCCCACTCCCACGTGCTCCACGTGTGTCCAAAATGGTGCCTAGGTTTAGGGTCGTGATAATGACCCATTGGCAAGTTGCCTCTCTTAGAATTTTTCATCTTGAATCTTCTAAGAACCTTTTCAATGTAGGTACTTTGACTCAAAACAATTATCCTTTTAGATCTATCTCTATAGATCTTGATGCCAAGGATGTAAGCGGCTTCATCCATATATTTCATTGAGAAACATTTCTCTAACCAATACTTGACAGTCTGATGTGCAGGAATGTCATTTCCAATGAGTAAGATATCATCGACATACAATAAGAGAAATAATACTGTGCTCCCACTGAATTTCATTTATACACAAGGTTCATCTTCGTTCTTGACAAAACCAAACTCTTTGATCTTTTTGTCAAAATGAAGATTCCAACTCCTAGAAGCTTGCTTCAACCCATATATGGATCTTTGCAACTTGCACACTTTGTTAGAATTTCTTGGATCGACAAAACCTTCTGGTTGTGTCATATACACATCCTCGAGTAACTTCCCATTTAGGAAAGCCATTTTGACATCCATTTGCCATATCTCGTAATCATAATACGCGGCTATGGCAATTAAAATTCTAACAGACTTAAACATTGCAACAGGCGAAAAGGTTTCATCATAGACTAAAACATGAATCTGCCTATATCCCTTTACTACAAGCCTAGCCTTGTAAGTAAGCACCTTCCCATCCACGTCAGTCTTCTTCTTGAAGACCCACTTGTACCCTATGGTTTTTACACCTTCGGGTGGCTCAATCAAGTTCCAAACTTGATTATCCGACGTGGATTGCAATTCGGATTCCATGGCTTCTAACCATTTATCCGAATCGGGAATGGACATCGCCTCTTGAAAGGAAGTAGGTTCGTCATTCTCAATGACTTCCACTTCATTACTTTCCGACACGAGAAATCCATATCTCTCGGGTGCGGATCGTAACCTATCCGATCTATGATGGACTTGTGGATCTTGTGTTGACGTCATAGCCTCTACAAAATCTTTTAAACAAGTTTGAGAAGTAGATTCATAGACTATGTCATCAACATAGATTTGAACAATGACTGATTCTTTTTCATGCCTTAAAATAAATAAAGTCATATCTGTTTCACCTCTTGTAAAATCATATTCAAGTAAGAAAGAGGTTAAGCGACCATACCACACATGTGGAGCTTGTTTCAAGCCATGTAAGGCTTTATCAAGTCTATATACGTGGTTTGGTAGATGAGTATCTTCAAATCCTTTTGGTTGTTCAGCATAAATTTCTTCTTTTAAATAACCATTTAAAAAGGCAGCTTTAACATCCATTTGAAACAAGGTAATTTTTAGATAACAAGCTATTGCCAAGAGGAGTCTTATGGATTCTATTCTAGCAACGGGAGCAAAGGTCTCATCAAAGTCAACACCTTCAATTTGAGTGTAACCTTGAGCTACGAGACGGGCTTTGTTCCTAACAATATTTCCTTGCTCGTCTGATTTATTTTTGAAAATTCATTTTGTACCAATTACATTAGTGTTAATGGGACGTGGTACTAAACACCAAACTTCATTACGAGCAAATTGTTCAAGTTCCTCTTGCATGTCATGTATCCAAAAATTATCTTTTAAAGCTTCTGAAACATTTTTAGGTTCTAAAGAGGAAACAAAATAGGAATATTTTACCTTATGGTATGTGGTGGACATGCACACATACCTCACCATTTCACAGTTACTGAAAGGCTCATTGTTCCTTGTTCGTACCCCTTCATTTGCTTCTCCAATAATCTGAGAAGAAGGATGATCTCTTCTAATCCTAGCTGGTGGATCCCTTCTTAAATCTCCATGCACATCCGTATTATCATCAGACCGTTCATCATTTTCAGTTGCTGGACTGGTTTCAGGTTATATCGGAGATGCTATCCCTTCAGTGGAAACACACTGGTCAGCACCCGTGGTATCACTTTCTTTACTTTGTTCCTCCAGCTCTTCCAGCAATATCAATGGAGATTACTGCACTTCATCACCTGTAACACTTGCTAAGTCATAAAAAACAACGTTAACTGATTCTTGAATGGTTCTTAACCAAAGGTTATAAACCCTATATGCTCGACTATCCTGAGCATACCCAAGAAATATAGCCTTATCACTTTTAGAGTCAAATTTGGCTAAGTAATCCCGATCATTTAGAACAAAACACACACACTCAAACATATTAAAATAATGAACTTTTGGTATCCTACCATTCAAAATTTCATAAGGTGTCATTGTAGTACCGGGTCTTAGAAAAACTCTATTGGCCGTGTGACAAGCCGTGTTTAAGGCCTCAGCCCAAAATCTTTTTGAAATTCTTTTCGAAAACAACATCACACGGGCCATTTCAAGTAAGGTCCTATTTTTCCTTTCAGCCACCCCATTTTGTAGAGGTGTTTTAGGAGCAGAAAACTTATGTTTAATTCCTTTTAATTCACAAAAAGTTAAAAATAAGAAATTATCAAACTCCGTTCCATGATCAGAACTTATTCACATGATAAGAGCACAAAACATGTTTTTGATTTTAGCATGTAAGATCTTATTTAAATCACGGGCCGAACCACGGGCCACGGGCCATACGGGCCAAAAAAAGTCCACGGACTGAAGGCCCATTTTGGCCATCATCAGTTTTAGCTAGTAGTTGAAATCTTGATTTATCAACTTGAATAATTATACCCATAAAGGTTAGCTTCTTTAACTGACCGATGCCTCCTCCCAGATGATTGCCAGCTGTAGTAATTCTTTTGAAAAAAAGTAAGATTCCCGGTCGAACTAGGTATTTCTCCTGTGAAATTGGAGAGTTTTCACAAAGAACTAAATTCTTTCGGAAAAGCAGAAGACCGGAAGACCGGTGAGGTTATTGTCACTACAACAAAACTGGTCATTTACAACATTTTGTTCTCGACTTTTATAGCGAAACGTTGTTAGAGTAACTTAAAACAATGTTTTTGTTTAAACGCTGTGTTTTTGGGTATATCACAACGTTTTCTTGAAAACCGTTGAGGAAAATCTATAAAGACAACGTACAAAGTAAACGTTGTGTCTAATCACCACGTTTGTCTGTAAAACGTTGTAGTACGCTTTATTAATACAATGTTTATTGAAAAGATTGTTATACATAAAGTAAATACGTATATGGCTTAAACGAAACAAAAAAAAGGCTACAAAAAGAAATAACAAAAACCCGGTCAATTCCCATTCCCCAAAACCCCACCCCTCACGAATTTAAGATCACTTTGGTTCGTGAGGAATAGAAAAATGCGGCAATCTTGTAAGTGTTCATTAACGTCATCCAGTTATTTTCCCTGATTAAAAATGAAAGCTACAGAATGCTGGATGATGTGCAAGAAAATAGTGCACAAATTAAGACTATTTTAAAAAGTGCACAAACACTGCCATGAGATTCCAATGATTATGTACCCTTTGAGAAAGAAACAAAGAGACAAAGGTCTCAAAATTTTCAGATTTTTGATGATGTGGATGGATGTTGATTTGAATTCTTTTTTTTTCTACAAATTCTGAAGATAGTAACATGTGACCATAGCCAGTGCACCAAACCATAACTGTGAAGTGAGAAATTTTCTCATTTACTTGGCATTTTAATTTAAGGAAAACTTCATTTTTGTCTATCGTACTTTGGGGTGTATTTCACTATTATCATCGGCTTTATTTATTTCATTTTTCCCATCGTACTTCAAACTATGGTGCAATTTTATACCTAATTGGGTATAAAATGACAATATTGTTTGTAGTACGATGGTAAAAATGAAATAAATTTGGGTATAAATATCATATTAGGGTATAAAATGACACCATTGTTTGTATTACAATGGTAAAAATGAAAAAAATAAAGTTCGATGGTAAAAGTGAAACACATTCCAAAGTACGATGGACAAAGCTTGAGTTTTTTTTATATTGATTTTCTCCTTTACTAGTTTGAAAGTGCTAATGACATTTTCTTGTGATGAATGATTGCTGGTGATCTATACTAAGATGATTCAGTTCAGGCAGCAGTGATTATTAGTAATATTTTGGGGATTTGTTTACTGAGGTTTTATTGTTTCACCCTTGCTTAGGTACTACCTGTTCAGCAACAATTTCTTATATGAAATTGTCTTTTGTTGATATATATATTCTGATATTATATTAAGAAACAAGTTTTAATTTTCGTAATAGACTTTAAAAACTGATTTGGAAGAAAATTGCCATAGTTAGGTCTATTCTGAACTGAAGTGCTTTTTTGAGTGCATAGCGTTTCTTAAAGATGACGTTACTTGTACTTTGAATGAACGGTTCTCCAAAGTGAAAGATTGCTTCACTGAGAAACCATAGAATTGTATTCTTTCAAACATTAAATAACACAAGATGTTGAGTCGTAATAGTTTTATAACCGGTGCTGCCGTTCCTAAATTGAAGAAAATGTGTCTCTAAGGTCCCCCTTGTAGATGATGCTTGTACATTTTCTTATCATTTCAGGCTTTGCCATCCAACTCTTAATTACATTTTCATTTCCTTTGTTTTTGCAGTCTGATCTCCTGGTTGTAAAGAAGAAAAATAAGTGTTATTGCCCAATATATTTCTGCAAGGTTTGTTTCCATCGAAGTTGCTCACAAGTCGGAGCTCTTCAGTTCTGGTGCGAAACGAAGTTGCAATCATTCGAGCGGGGGCAAAGGCGAGATTGAAGTTGCTCTTCCTCACGTTTTGCTTTGATTTGTTGGAATTTGGCTCAAGTTCTAGAAAGAATCAAGATGCATCGTCCCATGTAATTCATGAATGGGATGCATGAATGTGATGGTTGGTTTTCTAGTGAGACTTTTGGTGTTTGGCTTCTAGAGAATACATGAACTATGAGATGTTTGTGTGCCTATAAATAGACACATGCAGAAAGAGTTCAAGTGTGCCTTGTGGTGCCATGAGTGGCTCCCCTTAGGGGAGAGTGAATTAGAGAGATGTGTACATTCATGAAGGAGTTGTATATTATTGTGAGAGTACTCAAGAATGTTGAGAAGGATGTGGATACCTCCATTCTTGTAATAATTTTGTGATATGTGGTGTCTTTGCGAGTTTCTTGATTAAAACTCGTGGTGTTGTAAGGTTGAGAGTGTTAGCATAGCCTACAATTTAAAGAGAAAAATTGTAAGCTTTTGCTTTAGGGAGAATATTCAAGAGTATTGAGGGTAAGAGTCTCTATTCTTGTAATATTAAATAAATTATAATATTGTTTAGTGGTGGAATAGGCTTTAAGCCGAACCACGTGATATTGTGCGTCCTTTTTCTTTGTTTGTGTGAGTGTTTACCGTTTGGTTTGTTTTGTGCGAATTCTCTTGTGAGAGATCGATCCTAACTTGATTGCCGGCATATCTCTATTTCTAGATTCTTTCTCCGCCCCTTCCCCCTAAACCCTAGATTCTCCCCCCTCACATTCTGTAATGATTTGGTGTTGATTGTAAGCATTACTGACTTACATCCCATATTCAATTATTATAAATTAGGAATCAAGAATCTACCTATACTGAACCTCAGCTTCTTAGTCTTGGTGAACTCGTACTTCCTATTTGACGGATAATGCTTGGGTGAATCTGCCAAGGTAATTTTCAATCTAAGCTCAAATTGTGGTTTGGTACTTGCATGTATCTTATGGTAGCTCTTTAATATTTATATTTTGTTTGTAGGCCAATTGCGGCATACGTGGAAGGAGTAAGAAATTTTGTAGCCGTAAATGTGGAAAGGCTAGGAAATCCCTCTAAAATTCAATGTCCTTGTACTCGATGTAGAAATATCCGTTACCAGACTAGTGATGATGTAGTGGCACACTTGGTTTTGTTTGGGATGGACAAGACATACAACATTTGGAATTTTAACGGTGAAGAACGACGTAGCACTTCCTCGCAAACCTCTCCTTCGACATCATTAACAATTAATGATGATGCACTCTCTCAAACACTCGGACCCGAGAGAAATGAAAGAGTTAGAGGTATGGGATTTGGTATTACCCCAACCAAATTAGGTGTCCACATGAATAGATCAAAGAAGGTCTAAGCACTTGAGAATTGTATTTTAGAATTAAGGAATGAAATGGAGAAGATAAAAAAATTAGTGCACACAAGTAAGCTATAGTCAAGCACATTGTTTTAGAAAGTTAATTTATAGTTTTCACTTACATGTTAACTTGTGTTTGTTTATAGGGCTTGGCATCAAAGGAGAATTAAATTACAAATATGTACTCTCCGCGTTTGCATAGTATTGATTCAATGGATAATGTGAATGGAAAGACACCATCTCCCTCGTCACATAATGGTAGCACTAATCTTCGTGATTTGATTTAAACGCAAGAAATGCTCCTGTAATGTCAATGTTGAGCTTAAATGCAGATTATTGAATTGGCAAAAGACGGATGTCGCATAGGTTAAATTGCATCCTTGGATCCTAATGATTTGGTGCACCACGTTCCCCTTGGCAAGGACGTTTGAAAAGTTTGGGTCGTTGTGGCTTTAGATCATAGTGCTCCATTGTGAAGGCCTAACTCACACATGTCACTCATCGGGGATGCAGTTGAGAATACAGTTGCATGGCATAAGGATTTCATTTCTTTTGATTAAATCTATGCCACAACTTTTATTTTGTACTGTTATGTTTCTTATGTTGCTTTATTGCTAGTATACAGTTGTAACTTGATATTACTTGTTTGTTTTTTTGAGAAGCATGCACTCTAGTTAATTAACCCCTTTTTAACTCCGCTAATGTAATTGATATATATGGCATTGCATTGCGAGTCCCAAGCACGGATAAAGGAGGAGGGGGAAGGTATGTTGGGCTTATAGATTTTATAAAGAATTTTTTTAAGCAATGCAGATTTATTTTATGAGTTGTAACTGCCTAAGTTGTCCTTTTCTGAATGCAGCACAAGCGTAACAATAACAAGAGAAGTAGTTGAAGTCCGTTGATTCTACGAAGACAACAAAGCTAAGGCAAAAACCTTAATTTGTATTCATAAACGTCTGCCTGGAAACAATAAAGAAGATCCTATTTATACTTAACTAAAGACTCCTAAACAGCTATGGAATCCTAAGCAACTAAGGAAACCTACTTAATAAAGGAAAAGGAAACAAGATCAATCCTTGTGTACAAAGGAAAACAAACTTAGGCCTACTGCTAGACTTAAACTAATAAACATAATGCAACTAAAACTAAAACATACTGATATTTCAATAACAAGTAATAATTAAAACTGAAAATTGTTTCATGATGCTGCAGCTTCATCTCCATCAATTGTTCAACACTTATTTACATGATGACTAGTAATTGATTATCTTTGTGTTTATTGAATTAAATCAACTACATAGATGTGCAGATTCATGTTAATGTTAGTGCGACCTGTTATTTCTCCATCCAAAATCATTTGGACATGGTTGCACAACAGTGAGGGAACACTTGTGATTACTTCCGTTGCTATACCCCCCCTTCGTCCCATATACCATTACACTTTGCAAAAATTTTGGTCAACTTGATTACACTTTGACCAATAATTTGAGTAAAAAATAATTATCCTAATGAAAATCTAAAATTTTTTATTGTATCACAATTAATAGGATTCTCAATAACAAAATTTAGATATTCATTAGGATAATTATTTTTATTTAATTTATTGGTCAAAGTGTAATCAAGTTGACCAAATTTTTTGCGAAGTGTAATGGCATACAGGACGGAGGGAGCATTTTTTATTGCAATAACTTATTAGCATGTCACATATTTACTTATATTGCAGATATCCATCAATGAAGCTGCAAGGCACTGGGGTCTAGAGTATCAACATTATGAAATAAGTAAAATAAATAACTTTTCCAGTGCTCACTGCTAACAGTTGCTTGTTTTTTCACATCAGAGACTCAACCCCTTAAGGTACAAAATCTGAAGACTTTACTTTTTTCATGATTACTATCTTCATATAAATTTATTTGTCTTTTGGCAGGCTTCTGCTTGTTGGGACCGCGATCATCCCACCACTCCACATTAGTATGATATTGTCCGCTTTGGGTCCATCCCGCACGGATTTGCTCTTGGGTCAACTCCCAAAAGGCCTCATACTAATGAAGTGGGTGGACACCTTTTTATACTAGACAACTCTTCTTTCAATTGCCGATGTGGGACTTGGGTTGATATCCCAACAATCCTCCCCTCAAACCAAGGACCATCTCTAGCGAATCTTGTACCGCCGCTATTCACCACTTGCGGGACACGCCGCCTAATTTATCGCCAATATTAGGAAGACTTTCGACACAAGGCACACACAGTGCTCCATTCGAGAGGTCACACCACCAAAGGAAATCCCACATATCTTCCACACACGGTCCACTGCGTCACGCCTATCCACTAACCACGACTCTGATACCACTTGTTGGGATCGCTCACCCATACAAGAAATTCGCAACAAGAAAAAAACAAACAACACACAATACGAAATAAAGACAAAACTCACAATATTCCGTGGTTCGGCTAAAAGCCTACTCCACCCAAAATATAACTTCTATATATTTCTTGATATTACAAGAATGGAGACACCCTCTCTCTCAACACTCTTGAATATCCTCACCAATCGCATACAAGCGTACAATTTCTCTCTCTAAATTGTAAACCTATGCTAACTCTCTCAAGTTCTCTCCAATTCTGTCAAAAACCTAACTAGTGAAGCCTATTTATATAGGGGAGGCACACCCACTTTTCCCCTTTCCTAACCGATATGGAATTACTATTCCTTCTCCTAACCAATATGGGATAAGTAATATTTTCCTACTCATAATAGGATTTAGGCAATATTGGTCAAATTCTAATGCAGGAGAAGACGGTGGCCAGGCGGGCGCCTCACAGCCACCAGGCGGCCGCCCCTTAAAGGTTCAACAGGGGGGTTTCTTCTGCGGGCGAGGCAGGCGCATGAAGATTATCCGGGTGGACGCCTCATCAATGACGGGGGAATTACTGGTTTTGCGTTTGCTTTATTATTGTTGTTTTAAAATTATTTACTTAGGGGGTATTTTAGTCCATGTTTGCTTATTTCGTTTTAGGGTTTGTTTTAGGGTTTTGAGGATAGTATTTAAACACTTTTAGGTCTTTTGTTAAACTTAGTTTTGATATTATTAATTTCAAGAGTTTTTCTCTTAAATTCCTGGTGGATTCCAGATTATTACCGGTGGATTCCAGTTATTGTGTTTGAGGATTCTTCGCTTGAAGAGTTCTTGTGATTAGTGCGCTAATCACGAAATCTATCGTGCTTTCGGATAATCTTCATGCGCCCGCCTCGCCCGCAGAAGAAACCCCCCCTGTTGAACCTTCAAGGGGCGACCGCCTGGTGGCTGTGAGGCGCCCGCCTGGCCACCGTCTTCTCCTGCATCAGTCAACCACTCTTCAAAAGAACTCGTCCCCGAGCTCATCTCAGATGTTTGGAAAACTCCCTCCCACTTGAACAAATATTTCGAGTAGACCCGCTCCTTAAGCACAATTTGATGTAACAGAGAAAGTGGTATAAAAAACTTGTAATAGTGTTTAATCAGAATTGTACCACGCCCTGTCCAGATCTTTGAAACAATCAAACCCGACTCTAAAATTGTTTCTTCTGAAGCTGACTCTTCAACCACGGACAGAGAATTATTACTAATCTTCTCTCCTTTGAAACTTTCATTCAATATTTGTAGATCCTGGTTCGCGGACTTAACTGCAACTAAATCTCCTCCGTTTGAATCTGATCCTTTCCCTTCAATCGGCTCGACGCGGTGGAGGCTTTCCCCGCGACGTTCTTCTTGAGCAAAATTTTTGTTATTCTGCAACAAGACCTCGAACCGGCCCCGACGTTTTCTTCGACACGTTCATGGGCTGCAGATCTACGCACTTTCGGTTTGAATCTTGGCAGTGTAGTGTCGGCATAAAATTTGGCTTCCATCCTATGTCATTTGCCCTAAGCACTCGCTCCCTTGATGCTCTATTCGGATCTACGATTGATTTATATTTACGCACACGTCGATCATGCTTGTCCGCTTCGTCGAGTTCTTCGTCCTCTAACACTAGAAAATATTGTTCTGTTGTCGAGCACGATCCAATCGAAGATCTATTTCGTGAATAACCTCGTCATCGGATCTGGGCTGGAATCCCATCATCCCCATTTTACGTCCCTTGAGGACGTCGTCTTGGATCAACCCTGTCTCTCTCACCATGACAGTTTTGATTAGCATTTTGACCTTGTTGAGCGGCAACCAACGCTGCAATCTGCGTTGCCAAGGAAGTGATAACGGTAGTTACACCACCGATACCAACCTTTGTTGCCTGATCTCCCATAATACTTCAGTATGATGCAAAAGACATGATATGGCCTGCTCTGATACCAACTGACGCAGCACGGAAGCACGATAGATTTCGTGATTAGCGCACTAATCACAAGAACTCTTCAAGCGAAGAATCCTCAAACACAATAACTGGAATCCACCAGTAATAATCTGGAATCCACCAGGAATTTAAGAGAAAAACTCTTGAAATTAATAATATCAAAACTAAGTTTAACAAAAGCCCTAAAAGTGTTTAAATACTATCCTCAAAACCCTAAAACAAACCCTAAAACGAAATAAGCAAACATGGACTAAAATACCCCCTAAGTAAATAATTTTAAAACAGCAATAATAAAGCAAACGCAAAACCAGTAATTCCCCCGTCATTGATGAGGCGCCCGCCCGGATAATCTTCATGCGCCCTCCTCGCCCGCAAAAGAAACCCCCCCTGTTGAACCTTCAAGGGGCGGCCGCCTGGTGGCTGTGAGGCGCCCGCCTGGCCACCGTCTTCTCCTGCACGATAGATTTCGTGATTAGCGCACTAATCACCAGATTTCGTGATTAGCGCACTAATCACAAGAACTCTTCAAGCGAAGAATTCTCAAACACAATAACTGGAATCCACCGGTAATAATCTGGAATCCACCAGGAATTTAAGAGAAAAACTCTTGAAATTAATAATATCAAAACTAAGTTTAACAAAAGCCCTAAAAGTGTTTAAATACTATCCTCAAAACACTAAAACAAATCCTAAAACGAAATAAGCAAACATGGACTAAAATACCCCCTAAGTAAATAATTTTAAAACAGCAATAATAAAGCAAACACAAAACCAGTAATTCCCCCGTCATTGATGAGGCGCCCGCCCGGATAATCTTCATGCGCCCGCCTCGCCCGCAGAAGAAACCCCCCTGTTGAACCTTCAAGGGGCGGCCGCCTGGTGGCTGTGAGGCGCCCGCCTGGCCACCGTCTTCTCTTACATCAAATTCCTAACAGATCTTTGGGTATGAAGCCCTTCTACAGGTCGTCTCTGTCCCTATCTCTGTCTCTCTTTACCTGCACGGAAAATCCTTGAACCTCGTATTGGAATTTAGCCCTCATCATCTATGTTAATCATAATTCATAGCCACTTTTTGTCGTTAACATGAAGGTACTTTGAGCATCATTTTAGGTTGATTTAGTTATCTAATGAAAATTTAAAACTTGTTATCGATACACCATTTTAAATACTATCAATAACAATTTTTAGATGTTCTTTTGGATTATTGAATCAACTTAAAACTATTGTACCTTCGTGTTAACGACAAAAAAAAGTAGGATGATCATTTTGGGACGGATGTGTTAGTTTCCTTCTGTTAAGCGAGGCAAATGCCTGAACATGTGTATTTTCTCAAGGTTAAAACCAGAGAAAGTCTCTAGAAGTCAGATGGATGAAAAAGGGGAGGGGTAGCTAAAAAACAGGTTTACAATTTTACCTGAGATAGGATAAACAGAAATTCGAATTTTTTTTTCACCATTTTCACACAGAAATATCGGGATCAAAAGAAAGATTTGCATATGGTTTTCATTGATTTGGAGAAGGCGTATGATAAAGTGCCAAGAGAGGTACTTTGGTGGGCATTAGCAAAGAAGGGTGTTTCAAAGAAATATATTGATATTATCAAGGACATGTATAATGGAGTTAGTACTTGTGTACAGACTAGTGTTGGGAAGACTGAAGAGTTCCCTATAAAGATTGGAGTGCATCAAGGTTCCGCACTTAGCCCCTTTCTTTTTGCTTTGATAATGGACGAATTGACGAGGTTAGTCCAAGATGATATACCAAAGTGTATGCCGTTCGCAGATGATATTGTGCTGATTGATGAGACAAGAGAGGGTGTTGAAAGTAAATTGGAGTTGTGGAGACACACTTTGGAATCTCGAGGTTTTCGATTAGCGAAGCAAGGCCGAATATTTGGAGTGTAAGTTTAGCAGAGTTGGAAGTAGGGAGGCAGGGGGGGTCACATTTGATGGAAATATTATCCGAGCTTCTGAGTTTTTTCGCTATCTTGGATCCATTATCCAAAAGGATGGAGAATTAGATGGAGATGTGGCTCATAGGATTAAAGCAGGTTGGTTGAAGTGGAAGAGTGCTACAGGGTTTATATGTGATCGCGGCATGCCCAATAGATTAAAGGGAAAATTCTACCGCACGGCAATTAGGCCGGCATTGCTTTACGGCACCGAATGTTGGGCCGTGAAACAGTGTCATGTGCATAAGATGAATGTGGCGGAGATGCGTATGCTTCGATGGATGTGCGGTCATACGAGAAAGGATCGATTGGGGAATGAGGTGATCAGAGGTAAAGTAGGAGTTGCGCCCATTGAGGATAAAATGAGGGAAAATCGTCTACGGTGGTTTGGACATGTGAGAAGGAGACCGAGTGATGCACCGGTTAGGAGGCCGGAACAGTGGAGAAATGATAAAATGGCGAGGGGTAGGGGAAGGCCCAAACAAACTTGGATTAGAGTAATTGAAAATGATATGAATTTACTTGGAGTGGATGAAAGTATGGTGTTGAAGAGGCCGGAGTGGAGGGCAAAAATCCATGTGGGGGTTGATTTTTTTTATTTATTTATTTATTATTATTATTATTATTATAATTATTATTATTATTATTATTATTATTATTATTACTATTTATTTATTTATTTATTTATTTATTTATTTATTTTAGTTTATTTTATTTTATTTTATTTATTTATTTTTCTTCACGATAACGTATGAGGATTCATGTTGTGACCCCAAATTATTTTGGGGTAAGGCTTTATTGTTGTTGTTGTTGTTGTTCACACACAGAAACACAAAATTATCCCAAGTTACAAAATAAAAGGTCCAATTTATTTAGAGAATATAAGAAAACATAATCACAAATAGCCAAACATGTAAAAGCAATAACATACTGCATTTTATGTCCTTTTCTGCTACCACCACAAAATTTGTTGTCGTGATTGCCACAAATGTGCTTTCAATACTCCTTTTCTGCCTCACCTGAAAACATAATCACAGATTCATAAATCCAATACATTTAGTGAATATAAGAAAATAAATTCAAGTCTCTGCCACTGCAGTTATTTAAGATCAAACGAGGCTAAGAGGATATCCACACTCTCTTACCTCGCTACTGTGATTTCATGCTGTGAAATGATCTTGGCTATACGTTGCAGCTCATTAACAACATCCGAGATATTCATTCTGTCTTTTGCTGACTCCACGGAGCACGCAATTCCAATCTTGACGACCGAAATCATGCACTCCACCCTTTGTGCTGCGTATCTTGAATTCTGAGTTTCATTTTCCTCTTCCATAACAAATATTGGGTCTACAATATCTGTGATGCCGTCAGGCAAGGCATTTCTAACATAGTTATGAAGGTTGAGTCCATTCTCAAACATACTTTCTGTGGGTCTCTTCCCGGTCATCATCTCTAACAGCAATATACCAAAACTGTACACATCTCCCTCTACTGACAAATCATTTCCAAGACCATACTCTGCAAATCATTGGGTTGAAAAAATATATGATTCCAAGAATAATAGAGTAGTTCTAAAATGCTTAACATGAGTGATTATAGTGGTTACCTGAAGGTGTGTACCCAATAGTTCCTCTTATGCCAATGGAACTGCTTTGCATGATGCTTGAACCATGAGGAAGGAGAAACCTGGCAAGCCCGAAATCCCCAACATGAGCAACCATGTCTTCATCCAATAAAATGTTGCTTGGCTTGAGATCACAATGTATGATAGGAATCTCCCCCCGGTGATGAAGGTAATCAATGGCATTCGCGACATCTGTGGCAATGTTTATTCTTTGAAGAAGGCTTAGTCCATGGAGCTCATTATTTATGGTATGTGTCCCTGTAGTTGGATGTAACCAGCTTTCCACACTCCCATTTGGCATGAACTCGTAGACTAGAGCTTTAAAATCGTTACCTTGAAAGTCAATTGAGGAGCACGCAGTTATGATCTTTACAAGGTTACGATGACGAATATTTCTCCAGGCTTCACATTCTGCTAAGAAACTCTTTGAAGCTCCTCGAATTTCAAGGTTTAGTACCTTGACAGCAATGGTTGCTCCATCGTCTTCAAGGACTCCTTTGTAGACACGACTATAACTACCCATACCAATCAAACATTCTGAAGAGAACCCATTTGTTGCCTTGAAGAGGGTTTCATAAGAACATTTCAAGAATGATTGTTTCAATACCAAGCCTGATGGTTGTGTTTTGCTTCTCCTTTTGTGCCGTAGTAACCAGTATGATACTAAAACCAGACCAACAAGTGAGCATAGAATTGGAATCACTATTATGACTGCAAGTGACATCTTTTTACCATTCTTTCCCTTGCTGCATTTAGGTAGCTGAAGTTCAGGCAAACCGCCACAGAGCCTATTGTTACCAGCAACTGATATGAGAGTAGCATTTGCAAAAACTCCATTAATTGGTATTTCGCCCTCAAAGTCGTTGAAGGACAAATTTAGGTAGTTCAAGGAGAATTTCTCCAAGAATATTGGAATTTTGCCCGAAAACTTGTTACGGGAAAGATCAAGGTACTGGATACCAGTTAAAGAACCGAAAGATGAAGGTATCAAACCCTGAAAGAAGTTCCCTTCCAGTTGAAAAATTACCAGGCTATTACAGCCTCCTATGCTGCTAGGGACTTCACCGTCCAACTCGTTCTCGGACAAATCCAAATTTATTATATTATGAAGCTTTCCGATTTCTAGTGGGAGTGATCCAGACAAGTGATTACGTGAAAGATTCAGCAAGATTGAGAGAGACGAAAGTTTGAAAAGCTCTCTTGGTATGCTTCCAGTAAGGTTATTTCGGGAAATATCCAGTTGAATCAAACTTTGACAATTCCCCAAAGTTGTAGGTATTGCACCCTCTAATCTATTGTTTTCTAAGTAGAGTTCAAGCAAGTGTGACAGGTTGCTAACAGATTCTGGAATATTACCGGTCAACCTGTTTTCCCCTAGGTACAATTTATTTAGATTTTGGAGATTCCCGATGTTACGAGGAATTGTGCCTGTGAATTGGTTATTATTTAGTGTCAGCATATCAAGATTAACTAGATTCATTATTGACCGGGGGATGGATCCATATATAAAATTGCTATCAATTTCTAGACGAGAAAGTTGAGTTGAGAGATTGCCCACACAACTTGGTAGTTGCCCACTTAGTTGGTTACCAAAAAGGCCTAACCAAAGCAAATTACTACAGTTCACCAGGGAGGCAATAAAGTTCATTTCATCAGGTTCACCGCTTCCAAGTGCGTTGTCGGTCAGGCCTACTTTCCAGAGGTTTGGCATTAGTCTAAAATCAATTGCTATTTTTCCGTGGAACTGGTTTTCTCCTATGTCTATGAGTACCAATTCCGAACAATTGGAAATTGAGACAGGAAGGTGTCCAGTAAACTGGTTCTCATATATTACGAAATGTTGAAGTTTTGGTAGCTTCAAACCTATGTCTTGTGGAAGACTTCCAACAAGTTGGTTTTCTCCCATATAAATGAGAGAGAGTAAAGAAAGATTGTAAAAGGATGGAGGGATTGTACCATGGAGTTGAGTAGCACCAAGTGAAATTGTCCCTAGCTTCTTTAAATGACCAATGGCTGATGGAATCCGTCCTCCTAATTTATTTCGTCTGGCAGAAATGAATTCGATGGAAGTGAGATTCCCGATGGAAGGAGGTATTCCTCCGGTGAAATTGTTGTTGGCAATGCTAACATGGACGAGCTTCAACAGAGAAGTAACTTGTTGTAGGATTCTCCCAACAAGCCTATTGCAACTTAGATTTAGAATTGTCAGGTTGGTGCAGTTGGATAGGGTAGATGGAACAATACCATGAAAGGAATTATTGGTTAAGAGTAGTTGCTCCAATCTGAATAAACGGCCTATTTCAGGAGGGATAATGCCTTCTAGTGTGTTATTTTGAAGGTTTATAACCCGGAGAAAGCTCAGATTTCCTACAAACGGAGACAAAGAACCAGCCAAGCCTCTAGAGGAAAGATTTAACGAGGTGACTCTTTTATGCCGCCTACCACATGTTACACCTTCCCATTGGCAAAAATGGAAAGAAGCGTTCCACGAGCTGAGAGAACCATCAGGGCCATCGACAATCTTTGACTTAATAGCAAGCAGCGCCAGGTGATCAGATTCCTTCGTGTGCAAGGCACTGGTTTGGGTGACAGAAAAGAGGATTTCATTGGAGATTAACATGATCATGAAAAAGAAAAGAGACTGTATCCTGAACATTTTCTCGAGATAAAAAATCACTCTTTCGTTCTTGAAATTCTCTCTCACCATTATTATTTTATAACCTTAAATATTTGTAGTTACATAAGACAGTTGACAAATTTTAGATGAATTAAATTGGGTGTGTATCTACAAACAGACTTATTAACTCTTGAATAGCCATAAATACCATACTAATAATGTATGGAGGCTTTGGCCACAGGATGCTACCCAGGATTTCTTTTATCTCATTTTGGCCGCCGGTCCTACGCCATTTATAGTTTGAAGGTGATGAATCATGGTCGAGAACCTCTTGTTGGACTTTTGGTAGGCTTCTCAAGAACTTAACTGAAAACTTACTGAAAACTTAACAGAAAAAGTAACGGAGATTGGAAAACTATGAGACAAGTCGAGTCTTGTATTAAATACAATCTCCATAAGAAGTTATTGCCCCGCACAGGTGCTTACGGTTTCAATGGAAATCTTCTAGTAAGATAAAACGACTTTTAAGTATATGATAGGAGCACTCCAAATCAAATACTCTAACGAACAACACTATGTTTGAACTTTTGGACTTTGAAGGATTTGATGCAACAATATGCAAATGATTTGGGTATGTTTTTCTATCTTACTAGAGGGTAGGAAGGCTCAAATGACTGTATGTATGAATTAAAATTCGGAGGGAAAGTATATAAGGAGAGTCAAAAGGTTTTGTGGCTTTTCACTTGAGAAGGTGCAACTTTTCGAAACAGCAGCAAGGGCACGACTCGTGCCCCTTGGCACGAGTCGTGCTCACGACTCGTTCCAAAGCAGTCCACTCGTTCTGATCAGTTTTGAGCAAATGGTCATCAAAGTCCATTCGTGCTCACGACTCGTGCTCAGAGTCCCCACTCGTTCTGATCACCAGATTGCACAATTTCATTAGCCAAAAACACAGTTTAAATCCAATTAAATCCAAATGATTTAATTGACCTTTTAACCAACTCTCGTTAAGTTACAAAAGACCTTTGTCATTAATTCTCATTCACCCTAAAAGGTTTTTGAGACATTAAATGAGTTTAATAATCTACAACAAATGTAGAATACATTTTGTAACTAGTTTCGTTAACAAATAACGAACTTCCGTTAGAAAACTAGATCAACGTTAAGTCAAACTTAACTTTCCGTTACCCATTTCCAACAATCCCCCACATGAATGACAATTAATGCATGAATGCAATTTCGTCCAAAGTTCCGGCGAACTATTATTACATCGGGATAGATAGCTTGTGGCCTTGAATCCTCCCTAGTGAAATATTATCGGATATACTAGTCATTTAGTAGCGAGTCGCTTTGAACCAGTGCATGTCGGATGTATACCAAGACAATAATACTCACATAGTAACAGCTCTAACAATTTATTGTTCTCACGTTTTGTCCATTTCGGCCCTGGACCGTATCTCATTCATAAGCGTTCATTTAGAGGCGGCCTAGTTACCTCTCGCTTATATAGGTGATTCTCACTATAAGGAGTATCATGCACTACTCCACCCGTAGGTATAGAAATCATTAAAAGTTTTCTCAACTTATCCTTACCACTGCTGCATGTGCTTGTACTTGGATGTTCTGGGAATGAGTATTCAATATCTCCAGGTTAATAAACCGAGTTGTTGTTTCCAAGTAACTCTACTAGAACTTATAACTTGGTTGTGTCATTGAACCAAGGGCCTGGGATCTCCATTTCTCAAGGTTGAGTGTCCGCTATAAGTCCTTTTGTTGTGGGTTTTAAACCCATTCCCCTTAACAGTTTATACAGTTGATCTTGATTTATACCTTTGGTAAACGGATCCGCTAAGTTATCACATGACTTTACATAATCAATAGTGATAACGCCATTCTTGATCAACTGTCTAATGGTATTGTGTCTACGACGAATATGTCTAGACTTACCATTGTACATACTATTTTGTGCCCTTCCAATTGCTGATTGACTATCACAATGTATTAGTACAGCAGGCACAGGTTTGCTCCAACAAGGAATATCCTCCAGGAAGTTATTAAGCCACTCTGCTTCTTCCCCAGCTTTATCTAAAGCGATAAACTCAGACTCCATCGTGGATCTGGCTATACATGTTTGTTTGGAGGATTTCCATGACACTGCTCCTCCACCTATTGTGAATACATATCCACTCGTGGACTTAGAGTCTTTCGTGTCCGATATCCAATTTGCATCACAGTATCCTTCTAATACTGCTGGATATTTCTTGTAAAGTATCCCATGGTTTAATGTATACTTTAAATATCTTAGTACTCTCATTAATGCTTTCCAATGATCAGTACTAGGATTACTTGTGAACCTACTTAGTTTGCTCACTGAATATGCGATGTCTGGACGAGTACAATTCGTTAAGTACATCAGACTACCAATTATTCTTGCATATTCTAGTTGAGAAACTGGTTCCCCTTTTTTCTTGGCTAAATGTAGAGCCAAGTCTACCGGTGTCTTAGCCGGAGGGTCATCAAAGACATTGAATTTCCGAAGAACATTCTCTAGGTAATGGGATTGTGAAAGAACTAATCCTTCAGATGTTCTAGAGATCTTTATCCCTAATATTACATCAGCTAATCCCATGTCTTTCATGTCAAAGTTCTTCTTAAGCATGCCTTTGGTATTCATGATCAAATCATGATTACTTCCCATTATGAGCATATCGTCTACATAAAGACAAATGATAACGAATGATTCAGATGTTCCTTTAATGTAGACACATTTGTCACATTCATTAATCTTGAATCCATTCGATAACATGGTTCTATCGAACTTCTCATTCCATTGTTTAGGTGCTTGTTTTAGTCCATACAAGGACTTTACAAGTTTACACACCTTTCATTCTTTATCAGGAACTGCGAACCCTTCAGGTTGTTCCATGTAAATTTCTTCATCAAGTTCTCCATTTAGGAAAGCAGTCTTCACATCCATTTAGTGTATCTCAAGATTATGCACTGCTGCAATAGCTATGAGAATACGAATAGATGTGATCCATGTGACAGGGGAGTATGTATCGAAGAAATCATATCCCTCTTTCTGCCTAAAGCCCTTGGCAACTAGCCTAGCTTTGTACTTTTCGATTGATCCATCCGCCTTATACTTCCGTTTAAGGATCCATTTGCAACCTAATGGTTTGCAACCTGGAGGGAGATCAACTAATTCCCAAGTATTGTTGAGCATTATGGATTCTATTTCACTGTTAATAGCCTCTTTCCAGAACGAACTATCTGGACCGGATAAAGCTTCTTTAACAGTTGCTGGTTCGTTTTCTAACATGTAAGATAGAAAATCAGGACCAAAAGACTTTTTCACTCTTGCCCTTTTGCTACGTCTCGGTTCTTCATCTTCTATTTGAGAAGGACCAGTTGTAGATTCATATGTCCTCTTATTAGAACCTATATCTTTCCTGTCCTTAGCCGGAAAGATATTTTCAAAGAATACCGCATTCCTTGATTCTATAATAGTTCCTACATGCATATCAGGAATGTCTGATTTGTGCACTATAAAACGATAGGCACTACTATTATTGGCATATCCAATAAAAACACAGTCAATGGTCTTTGGACCAATCTTGACTTGTTTCGGCTTAGGTACTTCAACCTTGGCCAAACACCCCCACACTTTAAGGTATTTAAAACATGGCCTACGATTATGCCACAATTCATAAGGCGTTTTATCGATACCTTTCTTGGGTATTTTATTAAGAACATAATTAGAAGTGAGTATTGCTTCCCCCCACAAGTTGTCGGGTAAGCCTGAACTTATCAAAAGCGTGTTCATCATCTCCTTGAGAGTACAGCTTTTTCGTTCAGCAACTCCGTTAGATTGAGGGGTATACGGAGCCGTTATTTGATGAATTATGCCGGATTCCCAACATAATCCTTCAAACGGTGCTTCATATTCACCACCTTTATCGCTTCTAATTTTCTTAATTTTCAAGTTAAGTTGATTCTCAACTTCTTTCTTATAAGTCTCAAAAGCCCCTAAGGCTTCATCCTTACTTCTTAAGAGATAAATATAGCAGTACTTAGTGCAATCATCTATAAATGTAATGAAGTACTTTTTACCTCCTCGAGTTTGCACAAATTTTAAATCACATATGTCGGTGTGAATTAACTCGAGAGGAGTTGTGTTTCTTTGTATGGCATTAAATGGCGACTTTGTCATTTTTGCCTCAACGCAAACTTCGCACCTATTAGTAGAGTCGGATTTAGTCATTTGGATTAAATCTTGTTTCGCTAATTTCTTAATGGTGTCGAGGTTTACATGTCCTAATCTATCATGCCATAAATTAGAACTTTCCGACAAGTAAACATAAGAAACATAATTTTTATTCATCGCACCTCGGCGGATCACGTTCATTACATTCATCTTGAAAAGGCCCTCCTCGAGGTAACCCTTTCAAAGAAATAAACCATTCTTGGTTAGTACAAATTTGTCGAATTCAAATACTAGTCTAAAACCGGCCTTACTAAGCAAAGCGCCGGACACCAAATTTTTACGGATGTCTGGAACATGCAAAGACATCCAACAAGGTTACTTCTTTTAGGAAGTCATCTTCAATATCACGTTTCCAATGCCTTGAACATCGGAGGTCGCAGAATTTCCCATGTAGAGCTTTCTTCCGGAGATGGGAGTATAGGAGGAGAAACTCTCCTTATTACCACAAATGTGGCGGGTAGCACCGGTATCTATCCACCAAGTTTTTGGATTCTCCTCCAAGTTTGCAACGTTGGCCTCAAAGATCATCGCTGCAAAGTCTAGGTCCATGTGGTCAACATTATTCGCCTCTTTCTTTGGGAGACGACAATCTTTTGCTAAGTGGCCCGGTTTGCCACAATTATAGCAAGACCCCTTGAACTTCTTAGAGCCCTTCTTCTTTCCTTTCTTAGCATTCCCGGCATTTTCGGAATGCTTTCTCTTTGTGCCACTTGTGCTAGCCTCGGCGAGATTGACCTTAGCCTCCATCTTGCCTTTAGCAACCTTGGCCTCGTTGATTCTATTGTTCTCTTCTATTTAAAGACGAACAACAATGTCTTCCAAGGACATCTCCTTGCGTTTATGCTTGAGATAGTTCTTGAAATCCTTCCTCGAAGGCGGCAACTTTTCAATGATAGAGGCCACCTTGAATGGATCATTCATGATCATCCCCTCGGCATCAAGCCCATGTAAAATGATTTGGAACTCATCTACTTGAGTTGTTACCGATTTGGAATCGACCATCATGAAGTCAAGATACTTACCGACGACAAATTTCTTTGACCCGGCGTCTTCGATCTTGTACTTCCTTTCCAAGGTGTTCCACAACGCCTTGGCAATCTCGACGTTACTATACACATTGTATAGTGCATCTTCAAGTCCATTTAGGATGTAATTCTTACACAAAAAATTACCGTGAGCCCAAGCCTCCTTGGCCATTTGCCTTTGGGGGTCGGGATCACCATTTTCCACCGCCGGAGGATCTTCCTTTAAGAAGCGGTGCAAGCTTAGGGTGGTCAAGTAGAATAGCATCTTCTGTTGCCATCTCTTGAAATCCACACCAGTGAACTTCGGGGGTTTCTCACCATGACCCGGGTGATGCGGTGTAGGAGCGGGTGCAACATGGTTGAACGTAGCGTCACCTTGAGAAGGAGGCGTTACATTCCCTTGACTGGATGAGGTGGTGTCTTTCTCGGTTGCCATCTTGAAGGTCTTGAAGAAGCGTTAAATAACTTCTTACGATTGTTGGACTTTTGGTAGGCTTCTCAAGAACTTAACTGAAAACTTAACAGAAAAAGTAACGGAGATTGGAAAACTATGAGACAAGTCGAGTCTTGTATTAAATACAATCTCCGTAAGAAGTTATTGCCCCGCACAGGTGCTTACGGTTTCAATGGCAATCTTCTAGTAAGATAAAACGACTTTTAAGTATATGATAGGAGCACTCCAAATCAAATACTCTAACGAACAACACTATGTTTGAAACTTTTGAACTTTGAAGGATTTGATGCAACAATATGCAAATGATTTGGGTATGTTTTTCTATCTTACTAGAGGGTAGGAAGGCTCAAATGACTGTATGTATGAATTGAAATTCGAAGGGAAAGTATATAAGGAGAGTCAAAAGGTTTTGTGGCTTTTCACTTGAAAAGGTGCAACTTTTGAAAGCAGCGAGGCACGACTCGTGTCCTTGGCGCGAGTCGTGCTCACGACTCGTTCTCCAGCTTGATCCGCTCGTTACGATCATTTTTGAGCAAATGGTCATCAAAGTCCATTCGTGCTCACGACTCGTGCTCAGAGTCCCCACTCGTTCTGATCACCAGATTGCACAATTTCATTAGCCAAAAACACAGTTTAAATCCAATTAAATCCAAATGATTTAATTGACCTTTTAACCAACTCTCGTTAAGTTACAAAAGACCTTTGTCATTAATTCTCATTCACCCTAAAAGGTTTTTGAGACATTAAATGAGTTTAATAATCTACAACAAATGTAGAATACATTTTGTAACTAGTTTCGTTAACAAATAACGAACTTCCGTTAGAAAACTAGATCAACGTTAAGTCAAACTTAACTTTCCGTTACCCATTTCCAACACCAATCTATTCAACGGAGTTTGGTGTTTATCCGTATGGATGTGTGGCTAGATTTTAGTTTAAACCTCATCCAATCCAATGATACGACAATGTTCATGTTCCCAAAATACAAAAATATAGTTTCAGCCAACAAATTTAATACGATACATATTGTGTTAAATCTCTACGGTATCAGTGGCGAAGACAAGAATACATTTAAAAGGGGTCAAAATAGTTCCAAGGATAAAAAAAATTATACGTAGTAGGGGGCCAAACTGGGTAAAAATTAATATTTTTAATAAGAAAAATCATTTTCCCCAAAAATAAAGGTACTAAAATTAATGCATATAGTAGTCAACGCATGTATGAATCAGTATAATAATGTACCTAGCAAGTTGAATGGCTGTAAGCTTATCCATTGTATAGAAAAGGTCAGCACTGTATGGGCCTATTTGATGGAGTATAACTTATTTATAAATGTTTATGACTTATTACTTTCTGTAAGTCATTTTTGTGTCGTTTGATTTCATTTTTAGTTAAATAAGTCATAAGTTATGTACAAGTCAATTAAAGCACAATTTCCTTATAAGTCATAAACAATAGGCAAAGTGCTGAATCAAAAAAGCACTTGTGAACAGTAAAGTAATAATAGTAATAATAATAATAATAATAAAATAATAAAATAATAAAATGATAATAATAATAATAATAAAATATTAATAAAAAAATAATAATAAAAAATTAAAAAAATAAAATAATAATAATAAAATAATAATAATAATAAAATAATAATAATAATAATAATAATAATAATAATTAATAATAATAATAATAAAATAATAATAATAATAATAAACTAATAAAATAATAAAATCATAAAAATAAAAATAATAATAAATAATAAATAAAAAAATAATAATAATAATAATTATTATTATTATTATTATTATTATTATTATTATTATTATTATTATTATTATTATTATTATTATTATTATTATTATTATTATTATTATTATTATTTTAGTCTTTATAATTTCATTCAGCACTTTTTCAGCTTATTAATCAAATAGTCATACTTACATATGACAGCTCATCAGCACTTCAAAAAAACTAAATCAAACAGCATCATTTATCAGCTCATCAGTCATTAGTTACCGATCATAAGTAATAAGTCATCAGCACATATCACTAAGTTAAATCAAACGGGCCATATATATATATATATATATATATATATATATACTCCCTCCGTCCCGGAACAATCTTCACACTTTCCCTTTTGGGCGTCCCAAAACTTACTTCACACATTTAAAACTTACCTAAAATGAAATGGAAAGGAATCTTTATTATTCCCTCAACTCATTCTCTCTCCTACATTATTTTAATACTCACAACACCATTATAATTTACTATTCTCTCCACTCATTCTCTCTCCTATTTTATTTTCACACTCACAACACTTTCAATATAATACTCCCTCCTTAAAATCAGTGCAAACAGTGTTTGTGAAGATTGTTCCGGGGCGGAGGGAGTATATATATTGGGGCTCTTCCCACTCGTTGGAATCATCAAGTGGAGAATTATAAAAAGTACTTCATAAATTTCATCTTCTTTCTTAATATTTTCTACATATTTTAATCCTCTTCTATTATTTTATTTCATGCTTGTATCTAATAGTTGTGGCTGTGTCATTGTATAACGTTTATAAATGAAGTTACAACATACTCCCGATCCCTCCGCCCCATAATAATATGCATCATTTTGAAGGTGGCGGAAATTAAGGAGGGAGTGTGTATATTCAAAAGTATCATGAGTGAGTGAGAAAAAGGTTGCGAGTATGATAAGTAAAGATGTCAATTTGTCCGAACTCGATCCGAGCCCAAGAGTGACTCGTCCCGAATAAGTAGGATTTGAATTACATATTTTATAACCCGAGCGGGTTCGGGTCGGAATCTGATACACTAGCCAGCTCGCAACCCTGCCCGATATAAATATGCAATATGTTCGTAATTACTTACTGCCCCCTATTCTTCTTAAAATTTACACCTAATTCTACTGCACCTTTATAATACATACTCCCTCCGTCCCACTTCAATAGAGACCAACTTTTTGGGTGTGGGAATTAAGGAAAAGTGATGTAAGAAAGAGAAAAAATTAAATGTTGTGAGTATGAAAAATTAAATAGGAGAGAGAATGAGTGGGAGGAATAGTTAGGAGAGAGAATGTTGTGAGTGAAAAAGTAAAATAGGAGAGAGAATGAGTGGGGTAAATAGTGAAGATTCCTTTCCATTTTAGGAAGTATCAATTGAAATGGGACGGACCAAAAAGGAAATAAGTATCAATTGAAGTGGGACGGAGGGAGTATATACTGATCTTTGGACTGCTCTTTATTCACATGGTGGCTATATATTATCTAATTTTTGTTGATCAAATATACCAAGTATATATGGTTCCATCCTTTAAAACTAGAGTCAATATTTATTCGATACATAACATTAGTTGAAAAATATTTCCGATTTCCACTCTTTACCTATAATGGAGGTGAATATGAGATACTAAGGGCTCGTTTAATTGCCGAATAAAATGAGGGGTATTAATAGTGAGGGGCTTATTAAACCCTCCACTATTAATCCAAGGTATTAATAATCCCGTTTTCAAAAGCATTATATGCTGTTTGGTAGATTCAGGATTAACATGTTTTAATCTCATCTTAATAATCAATTAGAATTTAAAACTAAACCCAATTTGTTGGGAAATAAAAAAAAAAAAAAGAGTTTAGTTAGTATTTGGGATTGGCAATGGAAGAGTTGCCAGGGCGTTTGGGTTTACGAGTGAATCTGACCATTACAAGGTGAGAAATTACCAGTGAATAAGGTGAGAAAAGACTAGCGATCGAACAGTGGTTTAGGATGTGGATTGGCCTTAACTAAATTTGCAAATTTTCTAGTGGAAGAAAAAGTCCAAAATATGTAAAACATTATTACTCTCTCCGTCTCAAAAGGAAGGTTTAAAGAAAATAAAATTTTGCTTTTGATTGCTAAGGAGAAAATCTGTGATAAAGTATGAGATTTCATATCAAAACCAATTGACACCGAAAGAAATTGCCAGGATCTTTATAATCTCAAACTCAATGATTGGCTAGCTAATTATCGATGTGGGATAATTGCTCCAACAATCTGATATTTTTTAGATATTTACTTTGGGACGGGACGGGACGGAGGTATAGTATAATATTATAGTGGAATTCAAAATATTTGAAGCTTATTCACCAAATTCGCAGAATAATGCTATTGTCTAGCAAAAAGACAGAAATTTGATTGCACTATCAAATGCAACAAAGAGATGAAAGAGACGAGTGAAGGAGAGAATCTGATAAAATAATGTTACGATTTAGGGTTCACAAGTAATTTGGGGGCGACCGTTGGAGGTTGTTTTGGTATCAGCCTAAATTCCGATCCTAGGTTTTTACGCTTCCGCTCCTCTCTCCCTATAATCCTCAATGTCCGGCCAATTGGTTGACATGACTCCAGGCTCGGGGTCATCCTCCTCAATCAGCCAGATCTCTCCGGCGTCATCTCTTCCTGTTTTCTATAATCCCAATGCGATTATGGGTCAAACCTTTCTTAACAAAGACAATTATGTGAGTTGGAATAACATGTTCAACTCCTCCGAACTCACAAAATCTTGATCATAATTGATCAAACTCAGCCTCCGGCTAAGCATGCCGATGGGACTGACAACCCTTTACACTTACACGAAATACGGTCAATAGGCACTAATCTCGTGTGTGGTTGGATCAAAGGCACCGTTTCTTGTTGGGTTTGGATCCTAAACTACAAGGAAGAGGAGGAGCCTAAGTCAGAGGAGGTGGTGAGTGTAACCAACTCAACTCAAAATGATAACAAAATCGAATCACAGGAAGAACTACTATTTTTGTGGGACAATTTTCTGATTTAATGGAATTAAAACAATACAGAAATGGAAGAATAATTGAAGAACTAAATCAACTGGGTTTACTAAGAAAATACGTAAACTAAAACAATTAAAATGGATATCTCAATTCCCCTCCTCCATTAACGCATTCTTCCTCCACTTATAAGCTGGCCATGTGCGTTTGTTGACGATTTCCCACGCTTCCTAACAGACTCATGTGCGATGCACATGCAGCATGATAAAAGACATCAATCTCCTTCATTATTCAAGAGAAAAGACTATTCTGCCCTTCATTCAAAAGTAACAGTCATATCTCAATTCTCACCCTCCATCACTGTCATTTGAACTGCGTGAGCTTCAACCATGACAACTCCTTCCTCCTTACCTTTGCCTTGTCCTCAAGGCAAAAAATTTGGAAATTGAGCATGCACCACCGCGGCGTCCTCCCAGGTAGCATCTTCCGGCAAGGTACTAGACCATTGAACGAGAATTTGAGGAACTGCAACATTGCCCCTTTTTATTACCCTGCGATCGATCAATTGCAAAGGTTGTAGTAGGAATTGACCATCGGCTCCCATCTTAGGCAGGTCAGTGCAAACAACCACTTGATTTCCCAATTTCTTCTTGAGCAACGAGACATGGAAAACAGGGTGGATGAGGGATCCCGTAGGTAATGCTAACCTGTAAGCTACTTGCCCAATTTTCTCTAATATCTGATAAGGACCATAGAACTTAGAGGCAAGCTTGAGTTTCTTCCTTAGTACCACAGAATTTTGTCTGTAAGGTTGAAGCTTTAGGAAAACCCAATCTCCTACAACAAAAGTTCTCTCCGTTCTATTCTTGTCAGCATAATTCTTGTATCTAGCTTGTGCCTGCACCAATGCCTCCTGTAAAATGTTATTGATTGTCTCCCTCCCCTTAAAAAACTCACCCACAGCTGCTACATTAGAGGAATTAGGTTCAGGAATGTTTAGCTGTCTGGGTTCTACACCATAAAGGGCCTTGTAGGGGGACATACCAATGGCTGAATGATGTGAAGTGTTGTACCACCACTCAGCAAGAGGAAGCCACTTACTCCATTGGTTGGGTCTTTGGCCAGTCATCATCCTCAAATAATTTTCCACACATCTGTTGACTCTCTCAGTCTGGCCATCAGTTTGGGGGTGGTAAGCACTACTGAACTTAAGCTTTGTGCCCATATCCTTGAAGAGTTCCTGCCAAAAGTGACTTAAAAAAAGTTTGTCCCTATCACTAACAATAGTTTTAGGTAACCCATGGAGTTTATAAATCTGATCAAGGAAGGTTTGAGCTAAATCAGAGGCTGTGAAGGGATGAGTTAAGGCAATGAAGTGGGCATACTTAGAGAACCTGTCTACCACCACCAGTATAGTATCCTTACCATAGGATTTGGGTAAACCCTCAATGAAGTCCATGGATATGTCTTCCCAAACTTGATTTGGAATAGGAAGGGGTTGAAGCAAACCAGGGGGATGGATGTTTTCAGTCTTATTTAACTGACAGACAATGCACTCTTGTACCCATTTTTGAACCTCCTGTCTTAAAGATGGCCAATAAAAGAATTGGGAAACCCTCTTGGTAGTAACTTCCCTCCCTGAATGACCCCCTATACTTCCCCCATGAAATTCAGCAATGATGTCTTTCCTTAAGTCACCTTGTGTCCCAACATAGATTTTGCCATCCCTCCTAAGTAACCCTTGCTGTAAAACCCATCCTCCAGTATTATCCTTGTCTGCAGCCAGTAGTAGGAACTCATTTGCAGCCAAATCTCCTTCATAACTCTCAGCTATCTGAGTTAACCAAGCAGGTGTTGTTCCCACTAATTCATTGCAGGAACCTTCTTCCAGTGGTAATCGAGAAAGAGCATCAGCCACCTTATTTTCAGTCCCTTTCTTATACACAATTTCATAATCTAACCCCATAAGTTTGGCCAACCATTTCTGTTGCAATAATGTGGTAACCCTTTGTTCCAAGAAGTACTTCAAACTCTGATGATCTGTTCTGATGACAAAGTGATTTCCCTGCAAGTAGGATCTCCATTTGGTGATTGCCATGATAATGGCTAGCATCTCCTTCTCATATGTGGACAAGGCCTGATTTCTTTGGCTCAAACCCTTGCTAAGGTAAGCTAGAGGTTGTCCCTTCTGCATTAATACAGCTCCTATCCCCATGCTACAAGCATCTGTTTCCAGTACAAATGGGATTGAAAAATTAGGCATTGCTAGGACAGGAGTAGTACACATTGCCTTTTTAAGCTGATGAAAAGCCCCATCTGCCTCTTCAGTCCAAGTAAACCCCCCTTTCCTCAACAATGCAGTCAGTGGTTTAGCAATGATCCCATAATTCCTTACAAATCTTCTGTAGTAACCTGTGAGACCCAAAAAACCCCTCAACTGTTTGATATTTGTGGGCCTAGGCCAAGAATTCATAGCTTCGATCTTTGTGGGATCAGCAGCAACCCCTTTTGCCGAGATGATGTGGCCCAAATATTCCAGCTCAGTTTGTGCAAAAGAACATTTACTCAACTTAGCATACAATTGGTTCTCGGCCATAACTTGTAATACTTCCTTCAAATGCACTAAATGCTCCTCCAATGACTTGTTATATATTAGGATGTCATCAAAGAATACAAGCACTGACTTCCTTAAAAAAGGTTCGAATACCTCATTCATGAGTGCTTGAAATGATGCAGGGGCATTAGTTAAGCCAAATGGCATAACCTTGAATTCGAAGTGCCCATGGTGTGTCCTAAAAGCAGTCTTGGGAATATCCTCCTTGGCTACTCTGATCTGATGGTAACCCGATCGTAAGTCTAGCTTAGTAAAGCATTGAGCTCCATTCAATTCATCCAATAGTTCTTCAATAACTGGTATGGGAAACTTGTCCTTGATTGTAATGTCATTTAGCCTTCGGAAATCCACACATAGTCTCCAGGTACCATCCTTCTTCAATACCAATAACACAAAAGAAAGGGATCCGTGGCCGGATAATGCCCGATGCTAGCATTTCCTTAACCTGCTTTTTCAATTTCGTTTTCTGGACATAAGGAATTCTATATGGTCTTTGATCGACAGTGCACTACCTTCTTTAAGAGGGATCCCGTGATCATGTCTTCGACAGGGGTAACCCTTTTGGTTCATCAAATACATGCTTGTTCTCACGTATGACATGTTGTACTTCTTGAATCAAGTTCTCCTTAGTCTCTGCTGCAGACATGTAAAAAATGTATCCCACCAACCCTTGCTTGGTTTTCTTTAATAATGTATTGAGGCCCTTTCCACTCAGCATCTTCAGTGATCCTTCTTGAGTAGTTCCCTTTAACACCAACTTTTTCTTTCCAACAGTGAGTGTGACTTCCATTTTTTTGAAATCAAATGTAACAGGGCTATATTCTTTCAGCCATTCCACTCCAAGGACAATATCACAACCCCCCAATGGTAACACCCTCAGATCTGTTGAGAACTTTTGCCCTTGCATACTCCAAGTGAATTGAGAACATTTAGAGTTACTCACCAGTTTGTTACCACGCAACACTCGCGTACAAGGGACAAGTTACTTCCTCCACACACCCTAACTGTTTCAGAGAGGTGGGGTCTACAAAGTTGTGTGTAGCCCCACTATCTATAAGAATAGTAACAGTTTGTTTATTCACTTTCCCTTGGACCTTAATTGTATTATAAGCCACAGTCCCTGTTAAAGCATGTAATGAAATTTGACCATCATCTTCAATCAGTTCCTCCCCCATTTCCTCCATTATTTCTTCCTCCTCACTGCTTTGCCCTTCCTGTTCCTCCCCTTGCAATGAGTAGAGTTTAGCTTTACAGACATGGCCTTGAGTATATCTTTCATCACAGTGGAAACATAACCCTTTCTTCCTCCTTTCATGTATCTCAGCATAGGAAAGAACCTTGGTTGTGGCATTGGTGGTAGGTTTGGGTTGTGAAATGGGTGTTTTGGAAAAGGTTTTGGGGCTGGTGTATATAGGATTTCTGGTGTTAGTATAAGGCAATGTTGAGTTGTTGTTAATAGCTGGTTTAGAATATGAGAATGTGGGTTTATTTCTGGCTTTCTGAAGGTTATACTCGGCTTTGTTTGGCTAAATGGACAGCTTGATCAAAGGTGTTAGGTTGGGACATTGAGACTGGCCCCCTTATTTCTTCCTTTAGACCACTAGTGAAACTAGAAATGTAGTAAGATTCAGAGAATCCTCCTTCTCTTGCTATAACCTCAGCCCTCAATTCCTCAAACCCTTCCAAATAGGTCTCAATTGTACCAGTCTGTTTCAGCTTATTAAATTCAGCCTGGGGATCATAGTGCTCAATAGGGGTGAACTTCTTGATCACATCTTCCACAAAAGTACCCCACAGTAGTCCTTCCCTCCCAGTCTGATAATATTGGTACCATTTCAGTGCTTTCCCTTTGAAATATGTAGAAGCAAACCTTGGCTTCCTAAATTCCTCCATAGGGTAAAATTCAAAATATTGGTTGCACTGAATTGCCCAACCTCTTGGGTCCATTCCCTCAAACACAGGGAATTCCATCTTGGGTGGTCTGTTCTGTGGCCATTGGTTTCCCCCAAAGTTATGCCCCTGGTGCTGCTGAGGATAATAACCTTGGTTGCCCATAGGGTAATAAGGTTGGTAATTGAAGCCATTTTGTTGTTGTATCTGGTTAACATGGTTTGTGTGGAAGTGATTTTGATTTGGAATTGGGTTATTGTGCAGGTGTTGGGGATGGTTGTTAAAAGGATTTTGTGGTACAGGATGCACATTCATAGTGGAAGAATGAACAGGCATGAACTGTGGTTGTGTGTTGATAGGTGTTGTGGCATGAGTTGATAATGGAGTAGTGATATGGATAATTGGTGGAATGATAGTGGGAGTGGTTGTTGTAACAGGAGTAATGGGATTATACCTTGCTGAGGGATCTGCATCTGATCGATCTTGAGCTGTTCCATGGTAGTTGAACCCGCTACCATTTTGATTCGTAGAGTGACCCTTCTCCTTGTTATTCAACTCATTTAGTACATGAGTTCGTAACAGCACCTTAAGTTCTTCCATAGAATTTTCCAGGTTCTCAAACTTCTTATCATGACCCTCCAACTTGCTATCAATCCCATCAATCTTCAGATCCAGCTCCGTCACTTTCATATCCGTCTTTCCCATATTCCCTCCAAAATCTTCCAACCTTTTTTCGATTGTCTCGACTCTCTTATCCACCTCTCTAGCTCGTGTTCCGTCCACCATTGTAGAAGAAGCGAATCCGTGGATAGCCTGCTCTGATACCAAGTGTAACCAACTCAACTCAAAATGATAACAAAATCGAATCACAGGAAGAACTACTATTTTTGTGGGACAATTTTCTGATTTAATGGAATTAAAACAATACAGAAATGGAAGAATAATTGAAGAACTAAATCAGCTGGGTTTACTAAGAAAATACGTAAACTAAAACAATTAAAATGGATATCTCAATTCCCCTCCTCCATTAACGCATTCTTCCTCCACTTATAAGCTGGCCATGTGCGTTTGTTGACGATTTCCCACGCTTCCTAACAGACTCACGTGCGATGCACATGCAGCATGATAAAAGACATCAATCTCCTTCATTATTCAAGAGAAAAGACTATTCTGCCCTTCATTCAAAAGTAACAGTCATATCTCAATTCTCACCCTCCATCACTGTCATTTGAACTGCGTGAGCTTCAACCATGACAGTGAGATCAAGAAGGAAAATCGTCGGTGGAACTTCTGTCGAGGAGAGCGGCCGCGCTGTGGTGAGGGCGACCGCGCTGGAGGTTCTTTCGTGAAGGCAAAAGCTTCTGTCAATGAGGGCGGCCGCGCTGGCCTTGAGGGCGGCCGCGCTAAGCCCGAGTTTCCAGCAGCAGTTTTATTTTGTTTCCTATTTTGATTAGATCTCTTCTTGAACTGAGTTAGGGCTTCCTTGTATAACTATATAAGCATAATTTCGGCCTAGAACATATGGTAGTTGATTGTAGCAACATATTAGAAGGTGTCTAATACATATTGGCTTGGCAATTGCCCCCGGATGTAGTTCACGAGTTGGTGAATGAACCGGGTAAACAACTCTTGTGTTCTTGTGTGTGTGTTTCTTGTGATATTGTGTGTGTGGGTTTATTGATTCTTTGTCTAGGTTGCAACGGGGGAGCACCAAATTCACAACAACTGGTATCAGAGCCTTGGTTCGGAGGATTCAAAGTTTCATTAGTTGATTTTTTGAATCGCGTTCTTGGGGATTTTGGTGAAGCAATCAGATGAAGAACTCAATCGAGAAATTCAACGGTGTGAATTTCACGTTTTGGAAGACAAGGATTGAAGACTACCTTTATTGTAAGGATCTTCATGGACCCTTGAAGACGAAGCCCGAAGACATGTCACAAGGGGATTGGGAGACGTTGGATCGGAAGGCGTTAGGAGCGGTAAGGAGTGCCCTAACCGACGACGTTGCACGGAACGCTATGGAGGCCAAGACAACGGTGGAGTTGCTACAAACGCTGTCAGACATGTATGAGAAGCCGTCGAATATCAATAAGGTGCATTTGATAAAGAGGTTTGCGAATGCGAAGATGTCAGAGGGGCAGACAGCGGCAAGTCATATCGGCAATTTCAAAGGTATGGTGGACCAATTGAAAAGTGTTGATATTACTTTCTCCGATGAAGTGCTAGCTTGTTTTCTACTAAAGTCATTGCCTGATAGCTGGGAGGTTACTGTCACAACGATTAGTACGTCGAAAACTGCATTGGTGTATACGAAGGTTAGAGATCTCATCCTTCAAGAGGAGTTGCGAAGGAAAGAGAAAAGGGGATAATCTTCCGTAGATGGGGCTGCACTTAGGGTGGAGAGAAATAGGGGAAGACCGAAAAAGGGGAAAAAGGTCAAGTGCTACAATTGTGGTGAATTGGGGCATATCAGTTATGACTGTCCGGGTAAAGGTGGTTGTGCACACGTGGTGGATGACGGTGGAGATGTATTAATCCTAGGGGAGGAGCAGTCGGGTGAAGATTGGGTGTTGGATTCTGGAGCTTCTTGTCATGCTAGTGGGGATGCAGAATCAATGAAGCGGTACAAAACTGGAGACTTTGGGGTTGTCTATCTTGGTGACGGTCAGCCATTGAAGGTCAAAGGTAAGGGGGATGTGATGATGAAGACACCTAACGGGGCTGTTTTACAACTACACAACGTGATGCATGTTCCGAATTTGAGGAGAAGGGTGATTTCTGTGGGACAACTTGACAGTGAAGGGTATGGTGTTTCTTTCATTGGTGGGTCTTGGGAAGTCACAAAAGGGGCTAAGGTGTTGGCTCGTGGGGTTAAGGGAAAGACGTTGTACTCTACCTACAATGTCGCTTTTCGTTCCGGTGGGAGCAAGAGGCTAAAGAACCGGCCTGTTGGTGTAAAAAGGGGAGACATCAAGAAACGGTATATTGGGGGGGACTCAAAGTTGATCAACGTGGTGTGGAAGTCCAAGTGCCCTAACAGAGAGCGGATTCAGACCAAAAACAGACGATGCAAGAAACAAGGTGTGTCCGAGTTTCAAGGGAAAGCGTTGCGAGGAAGGTGGGTCTGGAGGGAGAAGGCGAAGTTAGACTTGCGGGGAGAAATCAAGGTAGAAGCTGATTTGGGGAGGCAAGAACGATCTAACACGGAGAGGTTGAAACGTCGCTTGGTTTCAACTCGCCTTATTACTTGAGGAGAGGAGAGGTAGTGTCAAGCCAATATGGATGGGGGAAATGTGTTCGAAGGTCTTTACTCCGTGGTGGGAGTTGATGGGTGATTTTATGTTTGTTGGTTTAGTCTCCGGTGGGAGATTGTTGGGTTTGGATCCTAAACTACAAGGAAGAGGAGGAGCCTAAGTCGGAGGAGGTGGTGAGATCAAGAAGAAAAATCGTCGGTGGAACTTCTGTCGAGGAGAGCGGCCGCGCTGTGGTGAGGGCGACCGCGCTGGAGGTTCTTTCGTGAAGCCAAAAGCTTCTGTCAATGAGGGCGGCCGCGCTGGCCTTGAGGGCGGCCGCGCTAAGCCCGAGTTTCCAGCAGCAGTTTTATTTTGTTTCCTATTTTGATTAGATCTCTTCTTGAACTGAGTTAGGGCTTCCTTGTATAACTATATAAGCATAATTTCGTCCTAGAACATATGGTAGTTGATTGTAGCAACATATTAGAAGGTGTCTAATACATATTGGCTTGGCAATTGCCCCCGGATGTAGTTCACGAGTTGGTGAATGAACCGGGTAAACAACTCTTGTGTTCTTGTGTGTGTGTTTCTTGTGATATTGTGTGTGTGGGTTTATTGATTCTTTGTCTAGATTGCAACGGGGGAGCACCAAATTCACAACATTTCTCTGGTGTTACAACCCTACCTAAACTCTTGTGATACTGCTCCCAAAGCTTGGGCAGTCTTTGCCAAGCGTTTTGGCTCCTATTCTGCCCTACAAATCAAAAATCTCAAAGATAAACTTCATGGTCTCAAGAAGTAAACTGCCCAAGTGTTTTGGCTCCTATTCTGCCCTACAAATTGAAAATCTCAAAGATAAACTTCATGGTCTCAAGAAGGAATCTGACACTTCCATAGCATATTATCTTCTCCGTGTAACAACCATATGTGATGCCCTCACGGCTGCAGGAGCGCAGGTGGATGATAGTGAAATCATTCAGCGGATTCTCGGTGGACTTGGTCCAGAGTTTAAGGAGTTTCTTACATCTACAGCAGCGATTCATGCTCGTCAGCCTCTCTCAATTGACGATATGACTGATCTTCTTCTCAAGGAAGAAATGCTACAACAGAAATTTTTGTTCCAGTTCAACGGTCCGCAGCCTTGTTGGGGAAAAACGACAGTCTGGTTCGGGTGCTTCCCGTGGAGCAGGCGGCAGCAGCCACCGTGGACAAAGTAACAATCTCCAGAAGGTCATGGCAGTGGAAATCAGTGGCACGATTAGCGTGGTTCAGGCAGCAGTCATTCACATGGTCGTGGTTCTTCTGGAAATAAAAACCGTGGTGGTGGATCTCACGTTGGTGCTTCTTCCGGTCAGAATGGTAGGGGTCGTGGATTGCTGCCTACTCCCTCTTATAGCACGCAGCCCTTGGATAGTGAAGTTATTTGGCAATTATGCTTCCAGCCGGGTCACAGTGCATGTACTTGTCATGACCCCTCTAATGCGGCCTACTTTGCAAATCAAAGCCGGTTTGTGCTTGACTCGGGTGCCACAAATCACATGACGGACGATATTTCTTCCTTCACATATTATCAACCTTTATACAGGTAAAAATACAGTTGTTTTGGTAATGGCTCTAAGTTACACATTTCGCATGCTGGTAATACTCCATTGCATCTCAAGAATCGTTATTATCATATGCGTAATGTTCTTTATATTCCTAAACTCCATAAACCCTTATTATCTATTCGTCAATTTTCCAAAGATAATAACTGTTATTTTGAACTTGATGCTTGTGGTTTTCGTGTTAAGGATAATCAGACACGGAAGACTCTTATCTCTAGAAATAACTCTGGCGGTCTTTATAAGGTTTCCTTTAGTTCGGCTTCTTCTAACAACCCCGTTGCTCTTCTTGGAGAAAGATCGAGTCAGGAAACTTGGCATGCTTGCTTGGGCCATCCTTCTACTCCAGTCCTTAAAGTCTCACTACTACATTTCTGACCTAATGTAACGCCAATTTTCGTTGCATTAGGGCCCAAAAACCGTTACATTAGGCCTAATGTAACGCCAAATGGCCGTTGCATTCTCTTGCGTTGCATTAGGTCTAATGCAACGACATAGTAAGCTAATGTAACGCCAGAGCTTTGGCGTTGCATCAGGTAAATACCTGATGCAACGCCAAATACCTGATGCAACGCCAATTTTAAAACTATATGAACACCTAATGCAACGGCAAAAAGAACCTAATGCAACGCCAATTTAAAAAGTGGTTGAATACCTAATGTAACGCCAAAAATTAGATGAGCCCCTAAAATTTATTACATAATTTCACAAATTTATTAATTTTTTTAATTTTCTTTTTTCAATATATATATATATATATATATATATATATATATATATATATATATATATATATATATTTATAATTTATATATATATATTATTTTAGTAGCATTATTATATTTATACTAAAGCTAAATGTTTCTTTTTTAAGCAATAAAATTTTATTCCATTCATTTTAAAAATCATTACATACATAGAAAGATAAAACTCATTTACAATTTCTTTTACCCCTTCCACAAAAAAAAAAAAAAAAAAAAACAAATAATAATAATAAAAAAAAATCAAGCGCCTTCCATCACCGCACCAAACCTCACCCAAATCAAGCGGTCTTCCTTCACATCTCCGTCTTCCACCGTTAACCCTCTCTCTCGCTACCCATCACCGCACCAAACCTCACCCAAATCAACCGATCTAACCTCTCTCCCACTCCGGCCAAACAACAATCAATTCCCGCTCTCAAACCTATTCCCTGGGCGATCCTCGCCTTCCTCACCGGTGGAAGTTCAACCACGCCCATCGCCATCCCCGAATCCGTCAACAACAACCGCAAGCACCCTCTCTCTCTACGTAATTCCGGCCAAGCTCCTTCACCGTTCTCTCCCTAAACCGTTCGTCACCATCACCGGAGCAATTGTTCACCACCGCCACTCCTCAACCAAACCAACAACGCCAAGCCGACAACCTCTCCTCTCGTTCCCGACCTCCGGCCTTGTTCCGCCCCCGCGCATCTCCTTGTTCAATTGATAGTCTTGAAGAGTTCGGAGGTGGTGCCGCCGCCGATGAAGCTGGAGATGTGAAGGATGCCGCCGATTAAACCGGCGACTGTTAGTGGTGGTTGTGTAGTGTGGCGGAGGAAGGAGAAGGGGCGGGTGAGTTACAAGATTCAAAATGGGTTTGGGATTGTTTTTGGGATAAGATGTAGGGATAGAGAGGGGTAGGTTTTTAAATGAATTGGTTGGGTAATTGTGAGTCATTGATATTAATGAAATCAATGGTTGAGATCAAATAGTGGATACATTATGAGGATCCATGTGCACATATAACAACCAATGGTTAAATGACACCTCACATGCTTTTAATTTTGCTTATTATTTCTAGTGTTATTAGTAATATCACATATTTATAATATTAATTAGATATGATAATATTGATACTTAGTTTTTTAAAAAATATTTAACTCATTTAAAAATTAATAAAATTATTTAATAGTAATAATTGTATAATTAATGTAAACACTAAATACTACAATAATACTTTTTAATAACATAATAATAATAATTGATAAACCTCATACGTATATAACATTTTGAAAAAACTTTCTTACTAAAAAAAAAAATCTAAAACATTTAAATATATTTAAAAAAATACTCATAGTGAAGGATATTGTTCGTCCCTCATTTCTTAATTATACCATCATTTGTTTAGTTAATTTATAATTTTTTGAAAAAAACTTTATTACTAAAAAAAGTTTAAAACATTTATATCTATTCAAGTAAAAAATTTAAAAAAATATACTCATAGTGAAGAATATTGTCCGTCCCTTATTTATTTATTATACTATCATTTGTTTAGTTACTTTCTAACTTTTTAAATATTTTTTTTGAAAAACTTTCTTACTTAAAAAGGTCTAAAATATTTATCTCTATTTAAAAAAAATATAAAAAATACTCATAGTGAAGGATATATTGTCTGTCCCTCATTTATTTAGTTAATTTCTAACTTATTTTATATATATATTTTTTAAAAAAACTTCCTTACCAAAAAAGGTCTAAAATATTTATCTCAATTCAAAAATAAATTAAAAAAATAATACTTAATAATAATATTAATAATAACTAGTAATAATACATAATATCCAAAAAGTAATTTCTGGATATACTTTATAGTATTTCTACACCCTATATCCTATACCCTATACCCTATACTCTATAAGGTATACCCTATACCCTATACCCTATAGGGTATACCCTATACCCTATATCCTATACCCTATACCCTATACACTATACCCTATAGGGTATACCCTATACCATATGCCATATGCCCTATACCTTATACCCTATACCCTATAGGGTATACCCTATACCCTATGCCATATGCCCTATACCTTATACCCTATACCCTATAGGGTATACCCTATACCCTATGCCATATGCCCTATACCGTATACCCTATATCATATGCCATATGTGGTATACCCTATGTGGTATACCCTATACCATATGCCCTAAACCTTATACCCTATACCCTATAGGGTATACCATATACCCTATACCATATAGGGTATACCCTATACCCTATAGGGTATACCCTATACCCTATAGGGTATACCCTATACCATATGACCTATGCCCTATACCTTATACCCTATACCCTATAGGGTATACCCTATACCATATGCCCTATGCCCTATACCTTATACCCTATACCCTATATCCTATACCCTATATCCTATAGGGTATACCCTATACCCTATATGGTATACCCTATACCATATGCCCTATACCCTATGCCCTATATCCTATAGGGTATACCCTATACCCTATAGGGTATACCATATGCCCTATATCCTATACCCTATATCCTATACCCTATATCCTATTGGGTATACCCTATACCCTATAGGGTATACCCTATACCATATGCCCTATACCCTATAGGATATACCCTATACTATATGCCCTATGCCCTATACCTTATACCCTATACCCTATAGGGTATACCCTATACCCTATAGGGTATACCCTATACCATATGCCCTATGCCCTATACCTTATACCTTATACCCTATATCCTATACCCTATATCCTATATGGTATACCCTATACCAAATGCCCTATACCCTATGCCTTATATCCTATAGGGTATACCCTATACCCTATAGGGTATACCATATACCATATGCCCTATATCCTATACCCTATACCCTATAGGGTATACCCTATACCCTATAGGGTATACCCTATACCATATGCCCTATGCCTTATAGGTTATACCCTATACCCTATAGGGTATACCCTATACCATATGACCTATGCCCTATACCTTATACCCTATACCCTATAGGGTATACCCTATACCATATGCCCTATACCTTATATCCTATACCCTATAGGGTATACCCTATACCCTATAGGGTATACCCTATACCATATGACCTATGTCCTATACCTTATACCCTATACCCTATAGGGTATACCCTATACCATATGCCCTATGCCCTATACCTTATACCCTATACCCTATATCCTATACCCTATATCCTATAGGGTATACCTTATACCCTATAGAGTATACCCTATACCATATGCCCTATACCCTATGCCCTATATCCTATAGGGTATACCCTATACCCTATAGGGTATACCCTATACCATATGCCCTATATCCTATACCCTATATCCTATTGGGTATACCCTATACCCTATAGGGTATACCCTATACCATATGTCCTATACCCTATAGGGTATACCCTATACCATATGCCCTATACCTTATACCATATACCCTATACCCCATAGGGTATACCCTATACCCTATAGGGTATACCCTATACCATATGCCCTATACCTTATAGGATATAGATTATAGGGTATAGTGTATAGGCATGTAGTATAGGTATAGGATATAGTGTATAGGGTATAGGGTATAGTGTATAGGGTATAGAGTATATGGTATAGGGTATGTGGTATATGGTAAAGTGTATAGTGGTATAGCCAGATAGGTATGGTGGTATAGTGGTATGTGGTATAAATATGTGGTATAGGATATAGGTATATAGGTATAGTGTATAGTGGCATAGGGTATGTGGTATAGTGTATAGGGTATAGGGTATGTGGTATATGGTATGTGGTATAGTGGTATATGGTATAGGATATAGGTTATAGGGTATAGGGTATAAAGTTATAGGATTTCGCGTTGCATTAGTAATTTAGGCGTTACATTAGGATTTTGGCGTTGCATTAGTAATTTAGGCGTTACATTAGGATTTTGGCGTTGCATTAGACTCGTTACATTAGCTCTGGCGTTGCATTAGATGCGTTACATTAGCTCTGGCGTTGCATTAGACTCGTTACATTAGCTATGGCGTTGCATTAGCCGTTACATTAGCTCTGGCGTTGCATTAGATGCGTTACATTAGCTCTGGCGTTGCATTAGATGCGTTACATTAGCTCTTGGCGTTACATTAGATGCGTTAGATGCGTTACATTAGGTCAGAAATGTAGTAGTGTCTTGTGTCAGCAGCCTAGTTTACCATTAAAGAATAGAATAAGTGAACAACATTCTTGTCACATTTGCCCTTTAGGCAAATCTCATAAACTTCCCTTTTCCCTTAGGTCTTTTAATGCTTTTCACCCGTTTGACATGTTACATTTGGATGTTTGGGGCCCTGCCCCGGTTAATTCATTAAATGGACATCGTTTCTAGTTTTCTATAGTTGATGATTTTTCTCGGTATATGTGGCTTTTTCCGTTATTTCACAAGTCTGATGTAACACAAAAATTTGCTACATTTAAAACATATACTTCCTCCGTCCCACGTAAATGCGGACTTATTTCCATTTTGGTCCGTCCCACGTAAATGTGGACTGCCCAAAATGGAAACAAATTCACTATTCCACCCACTCATTCTCTCTCCTACTTCACTTTTTCACTCACAACATTCTCTCTCCTAACTATTCCTCCCACTCATTCTCTCTCCTATTTAATTTTTCATACTCACAAACACCTCCTCCACCTATTTCTCTCTCCTACTTTTCCTTAATTCTCACACCCAAAAAGTTGGTTTGCATTTACGTGGGACGGAGGGAGTATTAAAAATCATCTTTCTCGTCGCATTTATGCTATTCATACCGTTAAAACGGTGCAAACTGATGGGGGAGGTGAGTTCACGGGTCATATGTTCACTGCCTTTCTTCAAAAGTTTGGTATTAAGCATCAACTTTATACTCCTCAACAAAACGGTGTTGTGGAACGTAAGCATAGACACATTGTTAAAACTGGTTTATGTCTTTTATCCAATGCTCATCTTCGTTTCAAGTTTTGGCTAGAAGCGTTTAATACGATTGTCTATCTTATAAACCGGTTGCCCATGAGTCAACATAAGTTTGTGTCTCATCATGAAAGTTGCTTCAACGTAAACCCGATTATCGTCTCTTGAAAGTTTTTGGTTGTTCTTGTTTTTCGCATGTTGTTTCTACCAACGCACATAAACTCATGCCAAAATCATAACACTGTATTTTTCTAGGTTATGATAATCTACGTAAAGGCTATAGATGTATAGACCTAATTACCAGAAAAATATATATTTCTCACCACGTGGTATTTGATGAATCTCATTTCCCTTAGCAAGACAGTGGCACACATAAAATTGTTCCAGGTACTGCTCCGGTTCAGACTGGCGGCAAGTCTCCACAGCTCACACGACTGGCGAATTCACCACTACTCCGGATCAGTCCACTACTTCTACTGCAGACACATCCCATACTGTTGGGCCTCCTCCCGTGTAACCCGCATCGCCGCAGCCTAGACCACTGTTTAACAACAACCCAGTTCCTCTACATTTACCTTCGGTGTCAGCTTCCAAAGCCACTCGTCCTTCTACTGAAAAGTCTGTCCATATTTTGTTGGGTTTTGGGGTAACATGTGCAGCGGAATATTAAGCATAATTACAAAACCCTAGCCATGAATCCGTCTAATATGAATAGATTAAAATATGAACATAGATTTACTAACCTTTATTGCGAGTTTGTCTTTCGTACACGAATCGTAATTCAACTTGAGTCGTAGACGAAACTTTTTATCTTCTTCCTCGTTCTTCCTTGCGATGAATTAACAATGTTAGGCCTTCAAGCTTTTGGTGATAAAACAATCAACCCCTATCGGTAATTCACACACGAAAGAAACAAGATCGAATCTTGTTGGATTGCTAGATGATCCTCGATTGTTGAAACCCTTTTCAACAATCTATGACTAATATGGAATTGAATCTAGGGTGTTTTGATCTTTGATTCGTAATCAAAATCAAGAGATTTGTGTTTCTCAAACTCTAAAATTCGTGTGTCTTGGCTGAGGAGAAGGGGGCTATTTATACTTTATAAATATCCCTAACCATTAGGGAGAAGAACTCTAATCCAAGCCAAAAACAGATCTGCTGAGTTGCCGTCATGCACGGCCGTGCACTTAAAGATGCACGGCCGTGCAACCACTTGCACGGGCATGCGCTTTAAATTGCACGGCCGCTCCACAAATCTTGCATGGGCATGTTGATTACAACGCACGGCCGTGCAACCCCTTTCACTACTAGAAACAGGCCAATTACCGACGAAAATTTACCGTCGGATCGCGTCCGTCGGTATTACCGACGGACAAATAATGTTTACCGGCGGAATTTTCCGTCCTTAATTCAGGTATAAATTAAACAAAGCGGCCTCTTGCCGTCCCTCACCCTTAAACCTAAATCGCTTAACCCTTCTCTCTCTCTCTCTCTCTCTCTCTCCTCCTGTGAAACCCTTCTTCACGAAGAAGGATAAAGTAATCGTTGCCGTCAAATCCGAGAAGGTTATCTCGAAACGGCATTGGCATGGGCCCTGACTCACGTCGTTCATCCCGGCGATTGCATTACCTTACTTGCTGTCTTCGCCGGCGTTAAAACAGGTACTCTAGCTTCCTCCCATTAGGGTTCGCCATCTTAAACTCCCTCAAACACTAGAGCAAAACCTAGCTTCCTCTAGCATCCCTGCAACAAGCCGCCGCCGATCCATACTTCCGGTAAGTGTCCTTTTTCAGGCTAACTCTCCCACACTCTATTTCATTGCTTTGATTGATAGCGTTGAAGGTAGTTTAAATGTTTCGATTTGTTCGATACCATTACTTAATTTCTATTTTATTTCTAGGAACTGATTCGGGATGCTTTAAATATGTCTGTATATGTCGATTTTATCTACGAATGTTTGGTGGTTGTGGGGAACATTTCATTGTTTTGAGCTTGATTTCGTTGATCTAATGTTTATATGACATTGGTGGATTGTTCCGAATGTAGTTTGTTTGTTGAATTATTGTTTTATGTAGCTCTCTGAGTTTTGAATTTCAGATGATTGTTTGCGTAATCTGATACTCTGTGGTTATAGCTGAGTCCTAGACTATATTGGGTTTGAATAAGATGAAATGGAATTTCTTATATACAGAAATCTTTTTACCAGTTGTTTTAGAATTATGATTTCCCTTTCTGTAGGTAATATATGAGATATAAGAGCCTGTTTTGATGTGTTTAAATTTTGTTTTGCTCAACCACGCTGGTTCTAAGACTGGCAGTAATTCTGATTTTCCTTTATTACTGAGTTGATTTGAATGGTTTTAGACTCCATTCACTGAAGGGTTCCAATCTTAAAAGTTAAATGTGCCAATGGTATCCGAGTTGTTTCTTTTTATCTTTGAGGGGTGAACCGGTGAAGTTATAAAACCTTGGTATTAGAAAGTTGTTTTTAGTACTATCGATTTTATGGGACTCTTTGCCCCTAGATAAATATTTGGTATGAAAGTTGGTGTCTCTTATTTATTACTTTGAGATGAGCAAGATAGAAAATGCTACTCAAATTAAGTTGGTGCTTATAAATTAGTATTGTTTTTTTCTAATGGACAATTTAGAGATTAAGTTTTCCCAGCTACTCCGTTGGTGCTTCATTCTAGTGGACATGTTGTACATTCCCCTGTGCTCTCTCCAACACTTCAAGCTTTTAAGATGCTTAAGATTTTACACTGAAAGAGGAAAAACTAATTAATCAAACAGGATATAACAAAAACAACTTTGGTAATCTAACAGCCTGTATGGAAGCAACAATTATTCTATGTGTGGAATCTGTTTCCATCTGAACCTTTTATCTGTTGTTATGATCTGTGAGACTTGTCTTTGTATTTGTCATAATTTACTGCTTTCGTTGATGTCTCATTAAGACTATCAACCTTAATTTTGGCAAAATCAATTGTGGTCCTTTTATTGCAGGTCTATTTGAAATTCGAACAATCTTCCGGAGATCCAAGCCGGGTTCGAAGTTTGTATGAACGTGCAGTGACTGAGTTTCCTATATCTAGTGATCTCTGGCTTGATTATACCAACTACCTTAACAAAACCTTAAAGGTTTCTGTCCACTTCCTTTTCCTTTTTGCTTTAACTGTACTAGTTAAATGTTAAGTGATCATGTATCTTTTGGATACCAGGCGGACAGGACTTTGAAGCATATTTATAACCGAGCTACAAGAAACTGTCCTTGGGTTGGAGAACTATGGGTTCGATACTTGCTCTACCTTGAACGTTGTCATGCTTCTGAGAAAGAGATATTTGATGTAAGCTTCTGATTCCAAATGCATATGATATGTTTCTCTCTTTCAGTTACTAACTTACACCTTCTCAATCTTTTACTCATGTTCATTCATTACCGTTGGGTGATTTTTGTTACATTCTTTTTCCATTTATATCAGGTTTTTGAGAAGTCTTTGCTGTGCACATTTTCAACCTTTGATGAGGTATGAACAATCATTCTGCTGTTAGTTACATTCTTCCTATATTGTTTATTATATACTGTTATACTACCAATCTGATTCAGCTAGCCATTTCGAAGAAGGATAATGCTAGTTGAGGTGAGGAGTGTGATATTAGTGGCCGACATTCTAGAGGGAGAGTGAGAGGTAGATGGAGGGAGCGAAGGAGAAAGGGAAAGGAGGGAGTGCGACTGAAAACTCAAATAGTGTGCAGTTAGGAAATGCGATAATATCCAATTCAAATATTAAATACACAGCTACAGCCTTTAGGGGGATCAAAATAAGAGGGTGGAGGCTCATATAATCAAATAAGCTCATTTGAGTACCGTCAAAATTTAGCTTCAATCTTGCTGGACATGGTTACGATTGTTGGTTATTTAATTTATTAATGAAGGAGAGTAACACATGGATATTTAATTGAATAAGCTCATTTGAGATATCTTGTGGTAAATTTTGGTTATTTTAGCTTCTCTTTGGGCCTCTGCTAATGGTGCCTTTCTAGGAATTTCGCTTCTGGATTTGAAGATAGATTAGTCTGCTGTTATTGCTTAATTTAGGTTCCATGTATTTTCTTTTTCTTTTTAGAATGGTGGACTCCTTGTGCATCTGTTTCAGTTTTTGAGACTGTGAAATATTATACTATTTATTCGAAATTACCGTGCTAGTTTCAAGTATTCAGTTGTAGTTGCAATTTGTGACCTAATTTTGTAAGACAGGAGGAGTATCGTATTTAGTATGAGTTAAGGAACTTAAGACAGTTTGTATTAGTGCTACCATTTCGATTTTTTATCAATAGATTATTTGGTCTCCATTATCTGGGTGTGTGGGTGGTTGGATTTGGAAGTTAGTTTTAGAAGTGTCGGTACATCAAGGTGGTTTATTTGCGATAGATTCGGAAACGAGGAGGAATGGTTGCGTTTTTTATGTTAAAGGTGTGAAATTATGTGAATTAATGATTTCGTGTATCTACATCTGTGTGTTGTAATTGTTTTGTATAATGAGGCTTAAGTTCCTTTACCTGAAGCTAGTGATGAGAATTGATGATGTAATGACAGATGGTATCTTATTACAGTATGTAGATATATTTCTCACCAGAGTTGATGGCCTGAGAAGAAGAATCGCTAAAGAACTGGACCAAGCCTTGGATTATGCGTTGATAAGAGACACTTTTCAGGTTTTTCTTGTACTCAAACTTTAAGTCCTATATAGTGATCAGAACTCTTTACCTTTTTATTTTCAAGTATTACGAATTCACCATGTACACAATTCTATCTTCTTAGTTTCTTGTATTACTTCTGGATGATGTTGTGATTTTTATATTATTTTTTTCACTCATTATAAAACATTCTGGTATCCTATTTTTGGCTAGATTCAGGTTTGTACTACACTTAACCCCACATATTTTTTTATTCCAGCGAGCATCTGATTATTTATCACCTCAGTTGAAGAATACGTACAGCTTGTTGCAAATCCATAGTTACTGGGCCCAATTAGAGTCAAGTTTAGGAAAAGATTTGACGGCAGCTCGTGGAGTTTGGGAGAGCCTGCTAAAAAACAGGTTAATATGCTCCCTCCTTTATTGCCATTCACACAAAAATTAGAAATTCATTTTTCATCTATGTGACAAGGCATTGATTTACAGTGGATCTATGGTGGAAGTCTGGCAAGGCTATATAGCAATGGAGATTCAGATGGGGCACATAAATGAAGCTAGATCCCTCTATAAGAGATGCTACAGCAAAAGATTGTCTGGAACGGGCTCAGAGGTATGCTTCCTGTTGTTCAATGCTGTAAGCTGTAATTGCCTCCTTTTTTTCTCGTTATCATTCTCATTTTGTTTCTTGGCTGTCATATTAGATCTTTTGCTTTCTAAAAAAGAAAATCTCTTTTTTCATTTAGCACATGTAAATCTACATAATCGTTACAACTTGCAAATTGGAATTAGGTATATAATCCTTTCTAAAATACAGAATCATTCAGGACATTTGCAACGCATGGATACGATTTGAAAGGGAACACGGCTTTCCGATTAAGATTTGTTAGTTTTAGCATCTAAATGCAGTAACTCAAATTGTTATCGTTCCGTGTCACTAAAACAATTATTAGGTAGAGATCTTTTGTTGTTCTAGCGAAAACTTTCATAGTTGTTTCTTGTTCACTGATATATGATCTTGTGAACTGTCATACTTTCAACAGGATGTATAGCGAGCTTATATCATCCAGTATTGCAGAAGGAGGGCCTTATGCTTCTAAAACATCATACGTGAAACTTTTAAGGCAAGCTCTATTCTTCTGAATCTGGTATTGTCATGGTAAATTGTTCTCACTTAATAATTGTGTTCTTTTTACCAGATCGGTGAAGAGGGAAACGCTCAAGCTTATTGAGACTTTTTTGGACAAGGCCGAAGATCAACCTCAAATTGGAAAGCAGTTTGTGCCACCAATGATGGATCCTGTTCTTGGTGATTATGCCCGTAACTTGCCAGATGCTAGAGAATCGGAAGGGTAGTCACTTTTACTACAATTATAAACAAGTATGTTGTTTGTCCCATACCATTTTTGTTTATTGCTTAATGCCTGTTAGCCTATATAACTATCCTTCAACTAAGAATAATTGGTGGAACTTTCCATAACAAAATGATGTAGTGTACTTTTTGCTGTTATAGTGTTTCTTGGTCTACTGTTTACCTTCTCTTTTCTTTGTTAAGTGTAGATACAAGGGTGCAATGATACGTTCCTCGTATATTTGAAGCTGTTTTCCAATGTACTCTAGAGGTCAGAATAAAACTCAATTTTGTTTGCGAACTAACTTAAATATGACCCTATCCAATGGGGGAGATGTGTGATTTGTCTAGACTCCGTGTGAACAATCTTGTATTTTATATCATAAGTTCATACTGTATATTTTTTCCCCAACTGCAATTTTCTATTTTTGCTCAGTCTGAGTTGTTTGATTTTAATGATTGGATGCGCCTATGTGCTTCTGTTTTTTTTTTTTTTTTCTTCTGAAAATCGTGAAATGATATCAAGAAATTTATCCTTTACTGGTGAAAGTTGTTGAGTAACGAGAGACTAACATGTTAAACATAGTAAGCTATGTGTGAGAATTGAGAAGCACTGCCATCCTGTTCAATGTTTTCCATTAAATTGTTGCAACTGTTTTATCTTGTCTAATTGCTTGACATATGGTGTTTGATTTCAGATGATTACTAAGAATTTTAAAGACTACCCAGAGCATCGCCTCAAGTTTTTCTCATTACTTCGGGCTATAGCTACTCATTGTTTCCCTGCTTTAATCTTGTTGTCGCCTGAGGTTTGTCACCAAGTTTTATGCTATTATTATCTTTCTTCACTCATTGTTCTCAGATGACAGTCTACTTGGTCGTCCACATCTTATAGATTTTAACTCATTGTCTTTTTATGAAAGAAAGTATAACTTACTCCCTCCCTCCATCTCTAAATGAATGTCGAAATTTCATTTTAAGGGGCACTTTGAAAATGTGTGCTTTTTATAATTTACTGATAAAGATGCATAAATATTCTTGTTTTTCACTTTCCAAACATTTAGATTTGCAAATATAAAGTGACTAGTAAAGAAATTGGTAAAAAACATTTAGGGACAAAGTTACTTTAAAAAATGACATTCATTTTGGGACAAAAATTTCTTGAAAATCGACATTAATTTAGGGACAGAGGGAGTATTTTATATGTTGTGAGTTTTGGCTCTTCTGATACACACTAAACTTAATATTATTATGTTAGTTTCTTGCAGTTTATAGAAATGCTGAAGATATGAACTACCACTTAGTTTGTCTACATGTTATTGCTGTTGAAATCGTGTCATAGATGTTTATTTGAAGTAAACTTACATTGTTACTCTCACATTCTATGGTCTTGATAATGCTGGCTATTTGGTTGTAGGTACATCTATCTTGGATTGTTTGACAGCGAGATTGAGGCTGCAAGGTTCCTCAAAATCTTCAATCACTCTCCCCTCCCCCCTGAATAATCCTTTTTACAGGATGTATGCATGTTTCATTTAGTCGTGGTCATTAAACCTGTTTTTATTTGGCTTGTAATCAAATTTAAGTAGTTTTTATGTTAGTTTTGAGAATTTGATGAATGTTGAATTTGATAATTTTTATGTTTTTAGTGAATGTTTAATTGAGTTGTATTTGAATGTTGGTATTTTGGTGATTGAAGAGGTTGCAGGGGGTTTTTTAAATGTAGTAATTTTTTTAAAAAATTCTGTGCAATTTACCGACGGAAATTTTCGTCGGTAAATTTTTTTATAAAACGGATAATAGATTTACCGACGGTTAAGTGCATCGGAAATTAAGCATTATTTACCGATGGATTATTCCGTCGGTAATCTCTCCGGCGGATTCCTTTACCGACGGATCATTTCCGACAGAAAAATGCGTTTACCGACGGACGGTTTGTCCGTCGGTATTACCAACCAGATATTACCGACGGTATCCGACGGACTTGGCCCGTCGCTAAAGAGACATTACCGACGGATTTCCAGCTTTACCGACGGAAATTTCCGTCGATAAAGGTGCAGTTTCTAGTAGTGTTTGCACGGGCGTGCTCTTTAATCTGCACGGCCATGCAACAGGCCCAGAATTCCTTTTCCAGATTTGAGTCATTTTTCAATCCGTTCTTTGTGTGTGACCATATAGAAATTATATTTATGTTGGTAGTGAGTTGAAACATCAATTCTCACAAGACATAAGTTGTTTCTAGCATGCCATTATGACCATAAGGGCATCTCAAAACCCACCACTGACTTGGCTCTCTTTGTTGATCTCACAGATTCTCTTTGACTAACACAAATTAGCGAAAACTAATTTGATCATCCACTAGCACCCAAATAATCTTGGTCATCACTTGTTTTTATAGCAACAACAAACCTAAACCCTAAAGGATTTCAATTCCTTCTCCAAGAAGTAAACTGCTTCCAGCCCAAGAAAGGAATTATGTTGCCAAAAGGAAACCAGATCAAATTAGGAAGCTACCAAATTTTCTTTTCCTTCTCCCGCGAAACTCAAATCCTTACATGCTTTGGTTTGTATCCAATCCCAACAATCTCCCACATGGAGACAAACCACAAGTGACTTCCACCATTAAACTCCCACCCGAGAATGACTTCCACATATTGTGACCACTACATTTGACTTTTGCCAAAAGACAAACACTAGGCTTATCCCACACAAACGAGTTGAAGTGAAGCGTAGGTCTTCAACATAACTGTCGGAAACTCATCTTGCCCCGAGTCTTCACTTCCAAAGTGATCCTCCCCGCAATTATCTCCTGTCATTTGTCCCTTGTTTCTATCCATGAACCCCTATGCGAACTACATGCCTTCACAGTCTTGGTCATTTTTGTGTTCCAAGGCAACCACTGCAACTCAGTTCTAGATAACGCTCATGTTGGCCAAGTTGTCTCCGCTAGCTAGCCTTCAACAACCAACTTTCTACCAACATACCATTCATAAGATTTCTCCCACCATGGCGATCTCAGCCCCCCCCCCACCATTTGTCATTGGGATCCACCCCGTTCCCCCAATGAACCATTGTATGTGATGTACAATCACATTGTTTCAAACTACCAAGTTAGCTCCTTACAATCTTCCATGAACGCAGTCGAAGGCGACTACCAACCTTCCTTTATATGACTGCTCACAGAATCCAAGTCTTTTATTCCTTCTCTGAATGTCCCTGCAAATCACCCGGTGCAACACAGTCTCATTTGCAATCTTGAATCGCCAAAAGTAAAGTTCTGTTCCCTCGCACTGCTGCCCTTTGATGAAACGATGCTTCCAAATCAAAATATCAACGAACCCACTTGACTGCTCTTCTTCAAGATTAATGTGCTCTAATCGTGATCTACAAACCTACGCAATCCACACTCATAAAGGTCTAGCAACTTGAATCTTCCGTCTCTTTCTTTTCATAACTTTCATATCTCTGGATCCGTTGCCCAAATTTGATCCCATCAAATTTCCATGTTGATCCATCTCAACACATCATTGTTGCTCCCACCAAATTCTTAATAACACGATTCGCCTAAAACCCTGCAAACCCTAGCAACAACTAGATTCTACAACCCTTGATATCGAATCCAATGCCCTTCCATGATTATGTAACTGCAGCCCTAGTCTGAATATCTGTAGTCCCAAATTCATTCGAATTTATGAAATATTGATCCTATTTGGTCTAAGAAATAAGCCCATTTGAATCTCTGTAGTCGTAAATTCTGATCTCTGTTCCTAAAGCCAAATCCAATTAATTTCGAGCAGTCCTGATCTCCGCCAATCGAAGCTCTGCACCGTATCTAGAGATGCCCATCCGGTCCTGAACCGGCGGTTCGGATCGGAACCGAACCATCCAAGAACTGGCGAAAAACCGAAACCGTTGAACCGGAACCGCCTTTGAACCGGTACCGACGGTTACCCGGTCCGGTTAAGGTTCATCTTTTTTAAAATCGACGAATCGGCAGTTCATGAACCGTGAACCGGAACCGGCAACGGCTAGTTAACGGGCAGTTGATTTGCACCGTCCATTTCGAAGATCCGACGGTGGCTTTTGATCTAACGGCATTCTAGCCGTTTTGGACCAAAAAATCATTAAAAAAAGTTTTTTTCCTTTTTCTCTCCATTTTTCAACCTATAAATACCCTCACCATCCCTTCATTTTGTTCACATAATTGTCAACTTATTCTCTCAATCTCTATTATCTCAAAGTCTCAAATTTCCATAATTCCATTGCTCAAGTGTTCAACTAATCAACTTCAAGTTATTCAAGTATTCAACTTCAAGCTTCCATAAATTGGCCGATTTCAATTAGGTTTTTGTTTTATTCGTTCTTATTTTATACATAATTGATTAAATTCGTTTTTATTTTAATTTTAATTTTTAATTACCTATTTCGAACTTCTAAATTATTAATTACCCCAATCAAAATTTAATTTCAAGTTCCTACTTAAAATTTAAATTACCTATTTTTATTTTAATTTTTAATTACCTATTTTAATTTTAATTTTAATTTTAATTTTAATTTTAATTTTAATTTTAATTTTAATTTTAATTTTTAATTACCCATTTCGAAGTTCCTACTTAAAATTTAATTACCTATTTCGAACTTTATTTCAAATTATAACTTCAACTTTAAATTTAAATTTAAATACACACTTCAACTTTAAATTTAAATTTATTATACCACATTACCACTACACAAAAAATGTTTTGATCTCGAGCCGTTAAGGAGGGCAAGACAAAGGCAACGACAAGCAATCCAACTCCAACTCCACATCCATTTTTTCCCGCGCGATGATAGTATTTGGCATAATATACAAGCGCATGAAACGCTCGAATTGAGTGATGACGAATTTGATGCAACAAATCCAATGGGTGATCATACCCAAGAGAGTCAAACTCAAACTCAAAATGAAGCTCAAGCCCGAGGTGGTGGTCAAATCTGAGGTAGAGGTCGAACAACGTGGAGATCCGATATCATGACATAAGACTTTTTCGGCGGAAGCCACTTATATTATATTCCATTCAAAAAAATACCTGTGTTCTGATACAAGTCTAAAATCAAAATGACTTATTAGAGTCTCCCCATTGACGGGCATCCAGTAGGATGATCGTGCACTTTACAAAAGTGCCAATTGAAGGTACTAAAAATTACACCGTGTGTTGCAACTATTGCACTTCAACATTTTCCTTTTCCCATGGAGGTGGTTATGGGTCGTTTAAAAGGCACGTAGCGGCTAAGCACCCCGATCAAGTTGGACACAATGAAGATCAAACACAACTACAAGGATTTACGAGTGGTCCTCACAAGTATACGTCTTAATTCAATAGCCCCAAAATTAAGATAAAATTACTCATAATTTGGTTGACCAAAAGCATCAGAATAAAAAAACCAACAGTAATATTATTCTATTTTGTCAAGTACATATAAATCTTAACTAAATAAAATAGGGGCGGTGATAGAGTTGTCTATGCTTTCTGCTCCTGAAAGTATACTTAGATTTCTTAGAACTTTAACACAAATCATCCCAAGTTACCAAATAATATTACATTTGTTGTCCTTTTCTATCCCCACCACAGAATTCGTTGTCCAGATAGCCATAAAAGTGCTTCTAGTGCTCTTTTTCTACCTTACCTGAAAACATAATCAGAGATTCATAAATACAATTTATTTTGAGAAAATAAGGTCATGTCCAATAAATAAGAAAATGAATTCAGGCCTCTACCCCTGCAGGTAATTGACCTGATGATTTTTTTTTAAAATCTAATCAATAATCGCGTAATAATCAAATTAGGCTAACAATTGAGGATCAAGCCTTCTTACCTCGCTAATGTGATTTCATGCTGCAAAATGATGTTGGTATTACGCTGCAGCTCAGCAACAACATCTGAGATATTCATTCTGTCTTGTGCTGACTCCACGGAGCACGCAATTCCAATCTTGATGACCGAAACCATGCACTCCATCGTTTGCTTTGTATATGTTGGATTTTGTGTTTCATTTTCCTCTTTCTTAACAAGTATTGGGTCTACAATAGTTGTGATGCAGTCTGGCAAGGCTATTTTAGCATAGTTATGTAGGCTAAGGCCATTCTCAAACATATCGTCTGTGGGTCTCTTCCCAGTCATCATCTCTAACAAAAGTATGCCGAAACTGTAGATATCTCCTTTTGCTGACATCTCATTTCCTAGACCATACTCTGCAAATCATTGGGATTAAAAATATGATTCCAAGAACAGTAGAGTAGTGCTCAAAGGCACAATAGAGTTTAATGGTCTCTAAGTATGATTTGTAACCTAACTTTCTGTGGCTTGACATGTGAGTATAGTGGTTACCTGGAGGTGTGTACCCAATAGTTCCTCTTAAGCCAATAGAACTGCTTTGTGTAATACTCGAAACTTCAGGAAGGAGGAACCTTGCAAGCCCGAAATCTCCAACATGAGCGACCATATCTTCATCAAGTAAAATGTTGCTTGGCTTTAGATCACAATGTATGATTGGAATCTCCCCATGGCGATGAAGGTAATCAATGGCATGTATGACATCTGTGGCAATGTTGATTCTTTGAAGAAAGCTCAGTCCGTGCAGTTCTTTGTCTCTGTTCTGTGCCTCTGGAATTGGATGTAACCAACTATCCAGACTACCATTTGGCATGAACTCGTAAACTAGTGCTTTAAAATTGTTACCTTGAAAGTCAATTGAGGAACACGCACTTATAATCTTTACAAGGTTACGATGTCGAATATTTCTCCAAGCTTCACATTCTGCCATGAAACTCTTAGAAGCTCCGTGGATGTCAAGGTTTAGTACCTTGACAGCAACCGTTGCCCCATCCTCTTCAAGGACCCCTTTGTAGACACGGCTTAAACTGCCCATACCAATCAAATTTTCTGAAGAGAACCCATTTGTTGCCTTGAGGAGGGTTTCGTAAGAATATTTCAAGAATGATTGCTTCAATGCCAAACCTGATGGTTGCGTTTTGCTCCTCCTTTTGTGCCGGAGTAGTAACCAATATGATATTAAAGCCAGAACAACAAGTAAACAGATTATTGGAATCCCTATTATGAGTGCAAGAGTCATCTTTTTACCATTCTTTCCCTCTTTGACGATGCATTTAGGTAATTCCAATTCTGGCAAGCCTCCACAGAGCCTATCGTTTCCCGCAACCGTGATTACACTAGCATTTGTGAAAACTCCATTCATTGGTAGTTCGCCGTCAAAGTTGTTGAAGGACAAATTAAGATAATTCAAGGAGAATTTCTCCAAGAATTTTGGAATTTCTCCAGAGAAGTTGTTGCGGGAAAGATCAAGGTACTGGATACCAGTTAAAGAACCAAATGATGAAGGTATCAAACCATGAAAGAAGTTCCCCTGCAGCTGAAGATACTCCAGGCTATTGCAACCACCTATGCTGCCTGGGACTTCTCCAACCAACTCGTTCTCGGACAAATCCAACTGACTTAAACTATGAAGCTTTCCGATTTCTTGTGGGAGTGATCCAGACAAGTGGTTATGAGCAAGATTTAGTGAGATTGAGAGGGATGAAAGTCCAAGAAGCTCTCGTGGTATGGTGCCAGTAAGGTTATTTACCGAAATTTCCAGTTGAGTTAAACTTTGACAATTTCCAATAGTTGTAGGTATTGTACCCTCTAATACGTTGTTTGCTAAGGATACTTTAATCAGGAGGGATAGGTTCCCAACTGATTCCGGAATACTACCACTCAAATTGTTTCCCTGTAGGGCCAGTATTCTTAGTTTTTGGAGATGGCCAAGGTTGCTGGGAATTGTACCTGTGAATTGATTACGATACAGATATAGTCCCTCAAGACCGACGAGACTCATTATTGACGTAGGGATCGATCCATATATTGAATTGTCACCAAGTGCTAGAAGTGAAAGTTGAGTTGAGAGATTGCCCACATTCATTGGTAGCTGCCCTCTTAATTGGTTACCATCAAAGTCTAAGTGTTGCAAATTACTACAGTTCACTAAGGAGGCAATAAAATTCAACTCATCAGGTTCCCCACTTCCAAAAACGTTGTCGCGTAGAAGTACCCATAACAGGTTTGGCATCATCCCAAAATCAATTGCTATTTTTCCATGGAAATTGTTTAATCCTACATAAAATTTTTCCAATTTTGAACAATTGGAAATTGAGACAGGAAGGATCCCTGTAAACTGGTTTTTAACTATACTAAAGAATTGAAGTTTAGGTAGCTTCAAACCTATGTCTGGTGAAAGACTTCCAAAGAGTTGGTTCTCTGCTATATCGATGACAGAGAGCATAGAAAGATTGTAAAAGGATGGAGGGAGTGTACCATGGAGTTGATTACCGTAAAATCCCATTTCCAATAGCTTCTTTAACTGGCCAATGGTATATGGAATGCTCCCTCTGAATTGATTGTCAGCTGCAGAGATACTAACGAGAGAAGTGAGGTTCCCAATAGAAGGAGGTATTCCTCCACTAAAATGGTTGGTGTGAATAATAAGCTCTACGAGCTTCAACAGAGAAACAACTTCTTGTAGGATCGTCCCAACAAGTTTATTATGATTTAGCCAAAGCCTTGCAAGGTTAGTGCAGTGGACAGAGTAGCTGGAACATTACCTTCAAAAGAATTATTGTACAAGAAAAGCTGCTCCAACCTGAATAAACGACCGATTTCAGGAGGGATAATGCCTTGGAGTGTGTTATTCTGAAGTTTTATCACCCTGAGGAAGCTCAGATTTCCAACAAATGGTGACAAAGAACCAGCCAAACCTCGGTTAGAAAGATCTAATGAGGTGATTCTCCTATGCCGCCTACCACATGTTACACCTTCCCATTGGCAAAAATGGAGAGAATCATTCCACGAGCTGAGAGCACCTTCAGGGTGAATATCTGACTTGATAGCCAGCAGCGAAAGGTGATCGGATTCCTTGGTGTCCAAGGCAACAGTTGGGGTGACAGCGAAAAGGTTTTGATTGGAGATTAAGGTGATGAAGAAAAAGAAAAGGGATCGTATCCTCAACATTTTTTATAATAAATTAGTTTATTAAAGTAGACGAATCTCATTAATTTTTCTTTTTAACTTATATATCATATTTTTGAGTAATAGTTTTTTAGTACATATTTTACATTTCAAATCCCTTACATTTTTCTCCATGGAACACTTTGCAGACACACTTGATTTCGGCTCCTGAAAAAGGGACTGGAAGTTGGAGATATCGTCTACAGTAAGTTTTCGAAGCCCCTCTTCTTACCTGTTAAAGGGTAACACATTCGTACGTCAAGCAATTTATTGTATTGTATTATTAAAGAGTTTATACACCTTTGTAATTTCTTTTTCTCATCATTGTCTTTCCTTTAATACCCGACACATGGAGGGGATTATTATTACAGACTGCAGACAATTGAAACATTGCCGAACCATCATATTTATAAAATTCAGCAGCTGAATAGAAAGAATGAGAAAATGATGACCGACGATAGTGACAGTAACATGTATTGCATCTGCTTATTGTCAAGTAAAAATAAAACGAACAAGAAAGGAAAAAACAGAGGTGGGTGACAAAGGTGCCCGCCCGCGCTTTCTGCTCCAGAAAGTTTAATACAAAATTATTCCAAGTTACCAAATAATATAATAGTGATTGCTGAAAATCTAAAACCATTAACTTATTCTATATGTTGTCCTTTTCTTTTCTACTGCCACCACAGAATTTGTTGTCATGACTGATTGCCAAAAAAATGTGCTCTTTTTCTGCCTCACCTCCTGAAAACATATCAATTATTCATAAATCAATTACTATTTAAAGAAAATTAGGTCATAGAAAACAAATAATAAAATTAATTACTATTTACACATTCAAAGCCCAGAATAGAAAAAATGTGCCTTCTTACCTCCTTAATGTGATTTCATGCTGTTGAATGATGTTAGTAATACGATGCAGCTCAGCAACAACCTCTGAGATATTCATTCTGTCTTGTGCTGACTCCACGGAGCATGCAATTCCAATCTTGATGACTGAAACCATGCACTCCACTCTTTGTTTTGCATATGTTGGATTCCATGTTTCATTTTCATTTTCCTTAACAAGTATTGGGTCTAAAATATCTGTGATGTGATCTGGCATGGCCTTTCTAGCATAATTATGAAGGCTAAGACCATTCTCAAACATACCTTCGGTGGGTCTCTTCCCAGTCATCATCTCCAATAAAAATATACCGAAACTGTAGACATCTCCTTCTGCTGACATCTCATTTCCAAGGCCATACTCTGCAAATCATTAGGATGATAAAATATATGATTCCAAGAATAGTAGATTAGTTATCAAAGGCATAACATTAATGAAAATTTTATGTGGTAGACATGCGAGTATAGTGGTTACCTGGTGGTGCGTAACCAATAGTTCCTCTTAGGCAAATAGAACTGCTCTGTGCGATACTTGAAACTTCAGGAAGTAGAAACCTGGCAAGCCCAAAATCTGCAACATGAGCAACCATGTCTTCACCGAGTAAAATGTTGCTTGGCTTTAGATCACAATGTATGATAGGAAACTCCCCCTGGTGATGAAGGTAATCAATGGCATGTGCTACATTTGTCGCAATGTTTATTCTTTGAAGAAGGCTTAGTCCGTGCAGCTCATTCTCTATGTTCTGTCTCCCTGGAGTTGGATGTAACCAGTTCTCCAAACTCCCATTTGGCATGAACTCATAAACTAGAGCTTTAAAATCATTACCTTGAAAGTCAACTGAGGAGCATGCAGTTATGATCTTTACAAGATTGCGATGTCGAATATTTCTCAAGGCTTTGCATTCTGCCATGAAACTCTTTGAAGCTCCATGGAGGTCAAGGTTTAGAACCTTGACGGCAACCGTTGCTCCATCCTCTTCAAGGACCCCTTTGTAGACACGGCTTAAACTACCCATACCAATCAAATTTTCTGAAGAGAACCCATTTGTTGCTTTGAGGAGGGTTTCATAAGAATATTTCAAGAATGGTTGTTTCAATACCAAGCCTGTTGGTTGTGGTTTGCTCCTCCTTTTGCGCCGGAGAAATAACCAAGATAATACTAAAGTCAAACCAATAAGTAAGCAGACTATTGGAATCACTATTATGAGTGCGAGTGACGTCTTTTTACCATTCTTTCCCTTTTTGATGATGCATTTAGGTAGCTCAAATTCAGCCAAGCCTCCACAGAGCCTATTGTTTCCCGCAATCATGATGACACTAGCATTTGTGAAAACTCCATTAATTGGTAATTCGCCTTCAAAATTGTTGAACGACAAATTCAGATAATTCAAGGAGAATTTCTCCAAGAATTTTGGAATTTCTCCAGAGAAGTTGTTACGGGAAAGATCAAGGTATTGGATACCAGTTAAAGAACCAAATGATGAAGGTATTGAACCCTGAAAGAAGTTCCCTTGCAACTGAAGATACTCCAGACTATTGCAGTCACCTATGCTGCTAGGAACTTCACCCCCCAACTCGTTCTCTGACAAATCCAACTGACTTAAACTATGAAGCTTTCCGATTTCTAGTGGGAGTGATCCAGACAAGTGGTTACGAGAAAGAACTAGTGATATTGAGAGAGACGGAAGTCCGAGAAGTTCTTTCGGTATGCTGCCAGTAAGATTATTCACAGAAATGTCCACTAGAATCAAATTTCGACAATTCCCCAAACTCATAGGTATTTTACCCTGTAATCTGTTGTTGAAAAAGGAAAGTTTATTCAAGAAAGATAGGTTCCCAATAGATTCTGGGATATTACCACTCAATCTATTTTCTTCTAGGACCAGTGTTTCTAGATATTGGAGATTCCCAAGGTTACTAGGAATTGTGCCTGTGAATTGATTATTTTGCAGATATAAGAAATCTAGACTGACTAGATTCATCATTGACGGAGGGATGGATCCATATATTTGATTGCTATCAAGCTCTAGATGAGAAAGCTGTACTGAAAGATTTCCCATACAACTTGGTAGCTTCCCTCTTAATTGGTTACCACCAAAGCTTAAGCCTTGCAAATTACTACAGTTCACCAAAGAAGCAATAAAATCAAATTCATCAGGTTCCCCGCTTCCAAAAATGTTGTCATCTAGAGATAAACGCAACAAGTTCGGCATCATTCCGAAATCAATTGATATTTCTCCATGGAAATTGTTATCTGCTACGAGCATGATTTCCATTTCCGAACAATTGGATAATGAGACGGGAAGGATTCCCAAAAACTTGTTTCCCCATATATAAAATAATTGAAGTTTAGGTAGCTTCAAACCTATGTCAGTTGGAAGACTTCCAACTAACTGGTTTTCTTCTAAAGTAACGACAGAGAGCAAAGAAAGATTGTAAAAGGATGAAGGGATTGTACCATGGAGTTGATTACTACTGATTCCTATAAAACTTAGCTTCTTTAACTGACCAATTTCATATGGAATGCTTCCTCTAAATTGGTTTACTCGTGCAGAAAATTTTTCGAGAGAAGTGAGATTCCCAATGGAAGAAGGTATTTCTCCTGTGAAATTGTTGTTATAAATACTAAGATCGACGAGCTTCAACAGAGAACTAACTTGTTGTATGATTGTCCCAACAAGCTTATTGCGGCCTAGCAAAAGGTGTTTGAGGTTAGTGCAGTTTGATATAGTTGATGGAACATTTCCTTGAAAAGAATTATTGGTCAATATTAGTTGCTCTAATCTGAATAAACGGCCTATTTCAGGAGGGATAATGCCTTCAAGTGTGTTATTTTGTAGGTTAATCACTCTTAGAAAGCTAAGATTTCCTACAAATGGAGAGAGAGAACCAGCTAAACCTCTGGAGGAAAGATCTAAAGAGGTGACTCTCCTATGCCGACGACCACATTTTATGCCTTGCCATTGGCAGAAATGGAAAGAATCGTTCCACGAGCTGAGAGCACTTTCAGGGCCATTGACAAAGTTTGAGTTGATAGCCAGCAGGGAAAGGTGGTCGGAGTCACCAGTTGGGGTGACAGCAAAGAGGTTTCGAGTGCAGATTAAGGTGATAATGAAAGAGAAAAAGAATCCCCTCTGCATTTTTTTGAGAATGCTTATTAAAAAAGTTAAGTTTGTGGGTATTATTTGTCAAATTCACAAGAAATTTATAGAGAGTCTATTTGCAGTGTGAAATGTGTTGTAAAGTCACATAAAAGTTGAAATGTTAGACTTTAAATTATATCCACAATCTATTTGTGGTGCAGCCAAATATGACAGTTGACTGAAAATAAATGAGTAGAAATTGTGGTGTCCATTACACTGCTTATATTTACTTTTTGATGATTATTAAGAAATGACAAAAAAAGTCTTATGTTACAACACAAAAAAATGACACGGAGCGGAGCAATAATGTTCTATTCAAGTTGCAGATGCAAAACTAAATGACACTTCTGATTTGATCAATAATTATTCTCTCTCCGTCCTCCTGACCGAAATGATTTCCCTACTTTTTGTTTGTTAATATGAAAATATTTTGAGCAATAATTTTAGGCTAATTTAAAAATTCTAATGAACATCTAAAAAAAATAATTATTAATAGTATTTATAATGGTATATCAATAATAAGGCTTAAATTTTTATTAGGATAATGAAATTAATCAAAATTTATTGCTCAAAGTATTTTCATAGTAATGACAACAAAAAAAAGGAGGAAATATCATTTCGGGACAGAGTAACCTTCAGAATACACTTTGAACAATTAAGCCTCTAGTTACCATGCTGCTTTTGTGCAGGAACGGCATCACGGACATTTGGAACAAGGGATTTGGAGATGCTCGTCTGATGCAGCACGGAAGCACGATAGATTTCGTGATTAACGCATTAATCATAAGAACTCTTCAAGCGAAGAATCCTCAAACACAATGAACTGGATTCCACCAGAAAAGAGAGAAAACTCTTCAAAATTGATTAATCAAAAGCCCCCTAAAAACATGTCTAAAGTTGTTTAAATACTTCTCCAAACCCTAAGACAAAAACATGAACCAATGCACGCGGGGTCTTAGCCTGATGGTTAGAGTTCATGGCTTCCAACCTGGAGGTCATGGGTTCGATTCCCCCACCAGTGGTTAGAGGGAATGACATTGCCCTCCCTAGCATAGCTAGGTGCCTCTGTGAAGTGCATCAAGGGGGGAGCGGTGAAATGTATTGATCCCCTTCGAAAAAAAAAAAAAACATGAACCAATGACCAAAATACCCCACACTTGAAAGTCAAAACGAACAGTAAAACATAAGAAAAACGTAATTAGGAAATTCCCCCGTCGACGCGAGGCGCCCGCCTGGGCTAGGGCCAGGCGCCCGCCTGGGAAACAGAAACAACGGTGCATCAAAATCCCCCTGAGGCGCACGCCTGGAAGTAGTTCATGCGCCCGCCTCATACTCCAAAAGATTGGCCATGTTTTGTTCAATGTGAGGCGCCCGCATGGATATGAGTGAAGCGCCCGCCTCAAAGCCCGAAGGTTCCTCATCGTCCCCTGCATTTGAAGCGCACGCCTGGTGATTTCTCAAGCGGCCGCCTGGGTGAACTCCTCCTGCATCATCGTCTTAGCTATGTCTTTGGTTGGAAAATGGCCTGGAAAATAAAGAAATTATGAATAATTTTATTCATCTATCTTTTTAAAGGCTTTCTTTACAAAGTACTCCGTCTCAAAATGATTTTCCCATTTTTTTGCCATGAAAATACTATAATTTTAAGTTAATTTAATTATACTTTGAACTTTGTTATTGATAAATCATCAACAACACTATAAATAGCAAGTTTTAGACTTTCACTGGGATAAATAAATTAACCTAAAATTATTGTTCAAAGTACATTCATCGTGATAACAACTACAAACAAAAATAAAAAAATAGAAAGCTCATTTCGGGACGAGACGGAGTGAGTATTTTAAATTAAATACTCCCTCCATCCCTAAATGTTTGTCCCATTTCCCCTTTTCCTTTGTCCCAAAAAGTTAGTCTCATTTTCAAAATTAAAACTTCAAAATCACTAAATTTTCAAAACTTGTAACATTTAGGGACGGAGTATTACATAACGGTGGAGTATATTATCAATAATTTTCAAAGCGTTGGTAAAAATAACCAAAATTAAAGCTTCAAAATCACTAAATTAAAATGTTTGAAAAGTCAAATGGGACAAACATTTAGGGAATTCGGAAGGAAAGGAGGTATGAATAGCAACTGACTATCATTGAGCTTTTAAGAATATTTAAGGAACTGAGTGCTCCAATAACGATTAATCAATTACAACCCGCTCGCTCATCATGACGCCTTTCTTATCAAAAAAGAAAGAAATTTTACTGAATAAATGACGAGCAAGCCAAGACGAGTCATTTTACTTGCAGAAAAGTAAAAGAAAATAACAACAGAAAGGGGGAAACTAAAAGTAACTATTAATGGTTTAGATTTCTTCATTAGGTGCAAAAATGACAGTAAGAAAATACATTCCAGCTTTATGCTTCCAGTTTTATCCTGTCCATATCGGTGATCAGTCCTTCCAGCTGTGCACAGAAACAATACCACCCACATAACTAAACTAAACTAAGCATTAACCACACTTTTTCCCACTTAACGGTAAAACTTGCTTCAAATAATGGGTATAAGAAGCACACCTTAACAATTTGATGCAAGAAATAATCACCATATCGCTTCGTTGACTTTGATTCAACAACTTCAATCATATCCTGCAGTGGCATTCAGATCATGACCCAGTTTCAGGTTGAGTGATAAAACAAGTTTCATTATTCTCTAATTCTTCCCGTAACAATTCTAATCTCTCCGTCCCTAAATGAATGTCCAATTTCATTAAGGTGACATTCTGGAAATGTTTACTTTTTATACAAATAAATGGTCAAGATGCATAAATATTCTTGTTTTCCATTTTCCAAACATTTAGTTTTGTAAGTATAAAGTGACTACCGAAAAAATATTGTAAAAAAACATTTAGGGACAAAGATTTTTTCAAAAATGACATTCATTTTGACAAAAGTTTCTTGAAAATGGACATTCATTTAAGGACATAAGGACAGAGGGAGTACTTGATATACCTAGTACAACAATGCTAGTAATATTAAATGGTCCGGAAGTCAATTCAGCTATCGACTGACTCATTCCCATGATGAATATGAATCTACATGCATATTGGTTTACAAGTTGCAACTTGTGACCCAAAAAAGTAAGGGCATAGTTTGTCTATAATAGGGAACTTGTATCTACATGCAAAACATATTGGAAGAATTGTTTCTTCAGCAAAAAAAAAAAAAAACACCAAAGAGCTAAAGTTGGGAAAAAGTATCAGAGAAGAGTGCACTACGTAAGCAGACACTAAGACTCAATATCCAACATTATTGGAAGGATTTCAGCAAGCGTCAACCGGGGGGAGAGAGATGGGTTCAACACCAGAAAGTTGTTCATTAGTAAAATGTGGGGGGGGGGGGGGTTCAAAGTTAGATCAGGGATTTCATCAACATGGAAACTTAATTGCAAAAATATTGTGCTTCAGCATGAGTTCCAAAAAGGGTAAGAAGCCATTTGAATTGTGCACAACATTTCAATTGTACAAGCAATAACACAAACTTCTGCAGAAATTTGTGTTTCAGATTTAGAGCATAGGGCATCTCAAAGAGGTTGAGGCATCTAAATACTACCTTGGCTGATAAATAAAGATTAAGTACATTCACGCCATCAAAACCCCACAGTATCCATTTTTATTTCGATAAAGTATCAATTATTATGTTTCAATCTGTGTTATTATTGAATAGAAAAAGTAGAGCTAAATTACGCACGGAGAGTAAATACTTGCATCATTAATGTAGAAATCAACATCTGCATTTGAGATTATTTTTCCATCAGCACCAACAGAATGTGTTTTGTGCTTGTATGTCATTAAGATTGTCCTGTTAAAATTAGTCCAAGAAAACAGTTTAGACAATGCTACAAATCATAAAATAAAAAACACTTAAACCAGTACAAAGTTTTCTCGTGCCTAACCTTAAAGTGGGTTCATCAACTTCCATATAGGTTGCAAGCTTCCCCAAAGAAATAGTTGAATAAACTTTCAAGAAGGTTCGAACACCAGATAACAATTGCTGCTGCTTCACTTCATAAAGGAAGAGCTTTAACTGAAGCCTGTAGGCGTCCTGCATGAAGAAACTAGCTGTGTATGAGAGAGAGAGAGAGAGAGAGAGAGAGAGAGAGAGAGAGAGAGCTAATTGGTTTTATTTAGCAAAAAGAACACATAAAGAAATATTGGTCAACTCTATGCACTTATTGGATATGCCAGCAAAACGAACAAGAGAGATTCTACTTCTAGGTTTAGTCCTATTAGCTAAAATTTCATAAAACCAATAGCCAGAATAGAAGTGAAGTGAAGATTTTGGAACTGGGTAGGAGTTGACCTGAAAACAGTTGAACTGGGATAATAAAAGAAACTTCGGTCATTTAAGCGAATGAAAAGTATCATATGATTGCGGTATTTATTTGGGTCCTCAATTAAATAAATTAATTTACTTTATAATGATTGTGCTGCTAAAACATCTTTCAGCCAGGAAAAGAATATTGTACCTTATTCTAATAACTAGTCATATATTAAAACTGAAAATCTTAAAAGAAATACGAAGGAAAAAATGTGAGTTCAGGTGACTGCAGAGAGGATAGGACAGTTACAATGACACGAACATGCATAATTAAAGAAGGAACCCATACCTGATTGTAATTTACAAGAGTCTCATCATACATAGCTTGGGGCAGAAGGAGTAATAAACTTTGGACATGCATATGAAAAGAGCTCATCATAAAGGCCAAATGCTTCATCATCATATCTCTGCATTTTTGACATTTTGTCACCATACTTTTCCCTAAGTTGAGAATTCACAGTTTCCTCAACAAGCTTCACTTGGGGACAAAGAGAAAGTGATATTGCGAGCAAAGCATACATCTGCTCATTCTTCTTTAGTATCTGCTCGTACTGCGACGATTTCTGGTGATACTGTTTGGTCTTGTAAATATACAAAAGAATTTTGTTGAATTCGCGTACGGCCTTCACATACCTATAAAAGCACTAAACATAAGCTAGCTAACTAAACAATAACGTAGAACTAAAAGGCAGTGATAAATATGTGATTTGGTATAAAATACGAGAGATTCATTTACAGGAATTTTCACAGTTATCCTTTATGAGAAAGACAAATGTCAAAAGAAAAACATATATGATGTTGTGGAATGACAATTAACGTGGAACACAAAGAATAGCTAAAGTATTAAATACCAAAAAGAAAAGGAAAGTGTAGCAAATACTTTTGCCTATTAACATGAGAAAACAACATAATTCCACCAAAAATAAACGAGTTAGATAAACAGCTGATAGAACAAAATACCTCCGCAACACGAGATTAGCAAATCCATAATGATATATTGTGGTGATATGACTGCCTATAACACTGGTGTAGACCCCTTGCTGACTTGTGTCAATTGGAAGTAAGCACTTCAGGCCGGTTTGATAATCACCCAATAAACAATGCACTCTTAGCAAGCCAACCATGCTGAAATAACCCAAGACCTTCAATACGTTACTTCCACCATTATAATCATATCCATCAGTAGTGGTAAACTGTACAAGGCCTTCTTTCTCCTGCTCCAAGATCTGAATGATCGTAGATTTCTCCACCAATGCTTGCAGGAAATTAAGCACACCATAAACATTCCACGCCTGACAGAAAAAACAAAAAATAAAAACGGGGTCTGAAATAATCCTTGGAAATGAACTAGAGGAAAAAGAATCATGATATCCATATAATCTATATACTAGAAATAATGGTGAGATACAATCTCAACTCTAACTGTAATTTCAATTTTTGATGTCCTAACACTTATAGCGTGAGAACAAATGTCCATCTAGCAACCGAATTGCATATCAAAGCAAGAAAAACATGATGATAAGCGTACAAACAATTAACAACTAGACATTTCCACCAACGGTTTGGCTGTTGAAAACTACCTTACATACTAATCACATACTCCCTCCGTCCCAATATAGAAGTTACCAAATGTGAATGCGCAGAGATTAAGAAAAAAGAAAGTGTTGTGAGTATGAAAAGTAAGAGAAGAAAGTGGGGTAGGAAGTTTTTGTTGTGAGTATGCTAAGTGGGTCCCATTGTCTATTTTTGATTAGTAACTTCTATATTGGGACGCCCAAAAAGGAAATTTGTTACTGTTGGGGTGACTCACAATTGTTGACAAATTGGATTTGGGCAAGGCTGCAAGGTTGCTGGTGTGCGTATGCTGGTTCTGGGCCGAGGCGGGCGCCCCATCTGGAGTGAGGCGGGCGCATGGGTGGCCGAGAAGAATGGCCTTGTGACTGGCCTTGAGGCGGCCGCATCACGTGTTCTGGGGCGGGCGCTTCATTGGCCGAATGTGGGCATGGTTATGGCTAAACTCCAGGCGGGCGCCTGGCATTGCTTGAGGCGGGCGCCTCGCGTCGACTTCTTTGTGAGTTTGGGCCTTGTTAGGGTTCAGACGTGGTTTGCTTCCTTGCCATATAAATATGTTTGTTTGTCATTGTTCCTCCGTAGCCTTGTGTGAGAGAGATTGATACAAAGCTAGATTATTCACTATTGTATTGTGAGAGATTGTGAGATTCTGTGAAAGATTTTCACCTTGATTCTCCTTGTACTCTTCTTGATTATAGTGGATTGATTCTCCGTCGCCCGTGGACGTAGCCAAGTTGGTGAACCACGTAAATCTCTTGTGTTCATTGTTTATTATTGTTTCGTATTTCTTTTGTTCTTGCTATTGTGTTATTTTGTGCTCTCATCTTTATCAATCTAGCAATTGTGTTGGAACCTAAATCCTAACAATTGGTATCAGAGCTCTGGTTTGTAGATCTTGTATTACTTATTGGTAACGATGTCTGGGAAGTACGAAATTGAGAAGTTTAATCGCAAGATTAACTTTGGGCTATGGCAAGTAAAGATGCGAGCAATCTTGGTGGGTAAAAATTGCGTCAAGGCTTTGCTTGGGAAGGCGAAGAAACCGGCAAACTTGACGGATGCACAGTTTGACGACATGGACGTGAAGGCTTTATCTCTCTTACAATTGAGCCTCAAAGATGAGGTATTGAGAGAGGTTGTGAAGAGAAGACTGCGGCAGGGCTTTGGCTTAGGCTTGAGCAATTGTACATGACTAAGAGTGTTAGTAACAGGTTGCTACTATTGAAGAAACTCGAGGAATGTAAACTCAAATCGGGTGAGTCCTTGGAGAAACATCTTGATGAGTTTGATGGCTTGGTCATGAACTTGAAGAATGTCGATGTCGTGATTGATGATGAGCAATTGGCGGTAAAATTTCTTTGTTCTCTACCTTCGGAATACATGCACTTTCGCGAGACAGTTTTGTATGGCAAGGAAGAGATTGCTTTGGAAGAGATCAAGACCGCTTTATTAAACCGTGAGGTTATTGAGACGCACTTGACTTCCCAGTCTTTGAATCTCAAGGTGAGGGTTTAATTGCTAAAGGCGGTAAGAAGGCGGGAAGGGATCGAATTCAAGGAATTCGGGTCAGTCAAGTTCAAGGTTTAAAGATGTGATATGTCATGGTTGCGAGGAGAAGGGACACATTAGAAGGTTTTGTCATTCAAACCGGGATCTGGCCAAGTGAAGGCAAGACAAAGGGTGAAAGCTGGAGTGGTGCTTGAAAACACCGGTGATGACAATGGCGTGATGCGCTTCTTGCTTGTGATCAGATGCAGAAGTTCGTGATAGTTGGATTTTGGATTCGGGTTGTTCTTATCATATTAGTCCAAATCGGGCATGGTTTTGTTCATATAAAAATTTCTTGGTGGAGTAGTTTTGTTGGGGAATATCTGCATGCAAGGTTATTGGTATTGGGGCTATTAAGGTTAAGATGTTTGATGGAGTAGTGCGAAAATTGCAGAATGTCAGGTATTTTCCTGGGCGAAGAAAGAGCATTTCTCTAGGCACCTTGGATAGTCTTGGGTATAGTTTATCCATTGCGAATGGCGAATTATCGGCTATTAAAGGTGACTTGGTGGCATTGAAGGGAAAGAAGGTGGGGACATTGTATAAGCTTCTTGGAGTCTACGGTTGTTGGTGATGTGTCTATTGCGAAAGGGGTCAACGATTGAGGCGGAGGTTGCTCAACCATGGGACATGACATTGGGTCACATTGGCTTGAAGGGATTGACGAGAACTACATGGAGTGAGTGGTTTTCGGTTATGGAATCATATTGCGTCTAAGTTCTGATTGGTAGAGATGTTGCTCTACGTCTCGAAGAAGAAGCATTATGCGAACGGGTATACAAACGAGTGGAGTTAGTTGGAGATAACTCAAAGGGGTGGAACGTGACTTGGATGCTTTGTTGATTTGTACGATATAGTGACTCCGTGATGCTCCGGTTCGGAAGGAGGAGACCAACAAGCGGTGGAGACTACCGGTGATCTTGGTAGGGGAAGAAGGAATGATAGTACTTACATTCGATATGGCCTTGAGAAGATGGTTGCTTATGTCTTGTCAGCTGCGAAATCTGTTTATGTGCATGGAGCGAGTCTTCTGAGGAAGTTATGTCGTGTGTTGTTTCTGCAAGGTTGTTGGTTACTATGGAAGATCGGACATGGGAATTTGATAGACCTCCACCAAAGAAGGAATTAGTCAGCCGCAAGTGAGTCTACAAATTCAAAGGAGACTACAATGGAGTAATTTCACAGGTAGTAATTCACATATCTATTCACAACTTGTTAAGCATTGTGGCAATGCGAGATCTATTGCTTGAGGTGGAGATCTACATGCGCCGGGCTGAAGGGTTTGATGTCGAGGGTAAGGATCATATTTGCCTGTTAGAGAGGTCCTTGTATGATTTGGAGCAGTCAACTCGACAGTGGTATAAAAGGTTCGACACTTTTATTGGTACCCATGGTTATGCTAGTAGTGGATATGATTGTTGTGTTTACTTGATGGTTTGTAGTGATGGCACATTGGTTTATCTTGTTTATGTCGATTGTATTCTTGTGGCTGCGAAAGATATGATGCTTACCAGGTGAAATGGTTATATTCTTTAGATTGTCCCAAGTCTAAAGATGATGTGTCACGGGTTCCGTATCCAAATGCTTGTGTGTGCATTGTGTATGGCAAGAACAGTGATGGTTGTATTGGGTATGTTTTGATTATAACGGAGGTGGTCATGTTGACAAAGCCGGGTTCAAAGGTTTCGATTGCTAAGCCGGGTTCGAAGGTTTCGATTGCTAAGTTCATGTTGTATTGGACTTAGTTAGTGTTATTAGTCATTGATGCCCTTTGGGGCGTGGCGGCGGAGATAGAGATGTTCTCTTGAAGATAGCTTGTTTCGGGGATTGTTCGTCAAGGTGGAGAATTGTTGGGGTGACTCACAATTGTTGACAAATTGGATTTGGGCAAGGCTGCAAGGTTGCTGGTGTGCGTATGCTGGTTCTGGGCCGAGGCGGGCGCATGGGTGGCCGAGAAGAATGGCCTTGTGACTGGCCTTGAGGCGGCCGCATCACGTGTTCTGGGGCGGGCGCTTCATTGGCCGAATGTGGGCATGGTTTTGGCTAAACTCCAGGCGGGCGCCTGGCATTGCTTGAGGCGGGAGCCTCGCGTCGACTTGCTGTGACGGGCTGGGCCTTGTTAGGGTTCAGACGTGGTTTGCTTCCTTGCCATATAAATATGTTTGTTTGTCATTGTTCCTCCGTAGCCTTGTGTGAGAGAGATTGATACAAAGCTAGGTTATTCACTATTGTATTGTGAGAGATTGTGAGATTGTGTGAAAGGTTTTCACCTTGATTCTCCTTGTACTCTTCTTGATTATAGTGGATTGATTCTCCGTCGCCCGTGGACGTAGCCAAGTTGGTGAACCACGTAAATCTCTTGTGTTCATTGTTTATTATTGTTTCGTATTCCTTTTGTTCTTGCTATTGTGTTATTTTGTGCTCTCATCTTTATCAATCTAGCAATTGTGTTGGGACCTAAATCCTAACAGTTACTTCTATATTGGGACGGAGGGAGTATAAAGCAAGAAAAAGCATAGATGATAAGCATACAGACAACTAACAACTAGCCATTTCCGCAGAAGTTTTTGGGTGTAAGAAACAACCCTGCATTCATGAGCAACTGTTTTACCTGATCAAACTGCCTCAATAGAGCAATCTCCTGCTCTGTCTTGGTCTTCATTTTAGCTCGGTATTGACAGAATGACTGAAACTGATACACAAATTCATCGACCATGTCCCACAACCACTGATTTGGCAACTGCATATTCACCACCCCATGCAACACCACCTACTGACCAAAATTGAATCTCAAGTTAATTATAGAAGTGATAGTAATGGGAGCATAATTCCACTGCAAAAAGGATTGCCAAAGCTGACTTTAACACTGAATAAGGAAGAACAAATATGCATGTAAAGATAGATGCTTGCTCTGTTTGTATTTTCAGAATTACCTTTTGTCTAAAATTTCCAAAATCCAAATTTTCAAAGTTACACTGCTAAGAGGGGAAAATTACTGACCTATGTAACGTTCAAATACTTGCATGTGTTCGGATGAAATACATGCCACGGGGAAAAGGTAAACTCAACCAACATCTAATTAGATCAAGATAAATATGTTTAGATCACCCACGGATACAAGAGAAACTAGAGGTGGGGGTGCAGAGATAGCCAGGACTAGGGGCTGTGCCTCAAAGCAGCCACCCATGGAAGAGTGTGTCTTGCCATTTCGAAATTAAAAAAAAAAAAAAAAAAAAAAAGCTTCTCAAGCTCCTAACAGAAGATATCTTGAGCAGATAACTGCTCCTTCTCATGCCCGGTTTATGTCATTATGGTCTTTGTGGTCATCTGCTCATAGAACCAAGACCCTTTGTGTTTGCAAAGGCACTAAACAGGCGAATAGGTTATATGTTTACGTAATTATTTACGTAATTATATGATGGTACTCCCTCCATTCTGGTCAAAATTCATATTTTCCCTTTGGGGAAGTTCAAAAGTCTTATTTCAAACCTACTGTGCTTGCAATTGGAAATGATGTTCTAGCTTTACCCCTAAAGAAGTAGGATACAACAACTTTTTCTCATGAAAATTGTTAACAAGTACACCCAGGGTAGAACTGTAAAACCCAGCTACTAGACACCTGACACGAGATCAACCTGGAAAAAGGCAATCCGGCTTGGTCCTGACTACTTAACGGGTCGGATCCAGCAGTAACCTTGAACTCACTTAGCTGAACGAGTCGGCTCGGGCATGACCAACAGGTCAGGCGAGGCAATCGCAGGTTACTCAAATTTGTTCAGACTCGACCCATCCGGATCAACCCAAGTTACGTTCTCTTCACGTTCAGCCCGTGACCCTGTTCATACTACGTCCTCCATAGCCCGTCACCTCGGTTACGTTCTTATTCGTCGAAGTGGTAACTTGCGTTGTTCCTCTTTTGCATCCAAGGAGTAGCTGCTTTCTCAAATGGTGGAGGGACAGCACATACAGACTTAGAACAGTCAATTTATGTTGTCATGTGTTAACCGGTAAGGGTTCATATGAACTCTTTTTTATCAGAATACTAGTAAAAGCCGACGTATTCAACAAACATTACCGGCGAGAAAGCAAAAACTTACAACCAAATCTACAAAAAAAATTGCTTCTGTGAACAAAAAATTTGACTTGAAAACCCGTAAAGATATTTATGTGACCCCAAAATTGAACTTTACTCTCATAAAAAATTTTGAACCTTATAGACATGCTAATATTCTTGCAAAATTTATATCCGGCCAATTACTGCAGAGAATTTCATTTCGAAAAGCAATGAAAAAGGCGATTGAATTAGCTAAAGAAGCAAATAAGGACAACTTTTTTTTTTTTTTTTTTTTTAAGGGCAAAATGGGAAAGGGACAACTTAGTGAGAGCAAAATGGAAAATTCGGCACTTGGTACTGTTCATTGTACTGTAGCACCCCGTTCACATTTATACTATAGATATTGCCCATTGGCCATTATTATAAGGTTCTATGTATTTTGTTTAAAGGGCCTATAATAAATGTGTTCCATTATGGGTATAAACTATTCTCAACAGTCAACTAATATATTTAAGTGGTTCCTTCTCCTTCCACTGTGAAAATTGCATGGTACGCTACCACAACTACTCACCTAGATAGTCCACTGTTTCAAAACCCCCATTTGGTTAAGCATTTACATACAAATCTCTCGCCATTTCTCTTTCTCTCCTCTAATGTTGGAGCCGAATTAACTGCAACAATGATCGTCGCTTCGTCAATGGCCAACAGATCAACCAATATCCAATTTTCCCGACTCAACCTGTCGCAGACCGACTCGTAAGGTGTCATTGGGTCAAACTCGGATAACTCGAGGAACTCACATGCAGGCCATTTAGCAGCCCGTCTTAACCCGCTTCAACCCCACTGGACTTCCATAATCAAGTGATTCGACCCAAGCTCGGCCATACCCGTCTTGAATCCGGTTGATTACAGTTATACCCCTGAGTACTTGTTATGTACCTACCACCATAAAGATTTTGTCTTTGGAACATCGTGTAATCCATCCAAATAAACCCGCCAATAAGTGAGCCCGTGACGCTTTTGCATTACCTAAGAGCATCACAAACATTGTCCCTGTGTACTGACAGTATTCCCAAGGTAAAAAAGAAAAAAAAAAAAAAAAAAACTTTTTCCATGTTGATTCTTAACAAGTACCTCCAAGCACACTATATCAGTTATTAGGATTACAAGCAACAGAAAGTATGTACCTCTAAAAAGTTGTACTTTTTTAATAAGAGATGAGTATTGTAACTATCAAGGTCACAAATCCTACATATTATTTAATCTAGATTAAAGCACTGCTTCGCAAAGAATTAGAAAACAAAGAAAGAAACAGTTGGTCCCTCCATCCAAAAATTACTACCCTTCTTACAAACTTTCTTGTCCCAAAAAGTGCCAACATTTTTTTTACATTTCCTTCATTCACCTTTCTCAATTACTATATTCTCAGGTTTCTTTGCAATTCTATAATGTGTACACCAGCAACAATTCATGTATACAAGCCAGAAAATTCTCTATAAGTGAAACTTATTCCAAACCAAAGCTGAGGGAGTATTAAAATCAAAATAAATACTACTCCCTCTGTCCCAAAATAAATGTCGCATTTGACTTGTCTAACATTTTTAATCTATGGAAGATTTTAATCTAACGAAGATGTTTTACTAGTTAGTACAGTACATTGATGAAATTGCACCAAGTCACTTTCCATATTTTCGGAAGAACGGGAAGTGCAACATTTATAATGGGACGGAGGTTAACAAACTTCACTATAATAATTATAAACTATATACGTATAATTAAAATTTCTTCTCACAAATCAACCTACTCATATCATCAAAAAAAAAAAAATTGAACAAAACAAGCCTACCTGAAACAGACTGCAGTAATTATCCCAAGGATCAATCCTCTGCTTTAGCGTCGGTTGCAACCTGGCGTACAAATGACGGTACCACATCTCACGGTAGAGCAAACAGAAGACATGGTCATTGTCAATATACTGAGCAACAGCTTCAACAGAAGGCCATGGAGTGTCTTTAAACATGCGGTCACTTAGGGTTTGAAACGAGGTTTCGTACATCTGGTGAATCTCGTAGACATTTTTTTCGCGTACGTGACGGTAGAGGTGAACGACGAACGATTTGACCGAGTCCGGGACGAAGTTCGGGTCGTATACCCCGCCGTCCGGTTGTTGCGACGGGTATCCGTCCTCGTAGTCGTACGGAGCCGCCATTGGTGGTGGTGGTGAAACCGGAGAGGGAACTGTCTGTGATTGGAGTGTGTGTGTTGTGTGTGTGTGTGTGTGTGAGAGAGTGAGAGAGTGGCCCCACTTTCTTCTTCTCGTATCTTAATGATCTTTCCAAAAACAAAATCCATTATTACTTACTAATAATAAGGCGTTTGGTTCGAGAAAAAAAAGCGAAGGAATAGAATAGTCTAGAATTGAATTTCTGAAGAAATGGAAAAAAAATGGTCAAATTTCTTCGTTTGATTGACACGGAATAAAATGAAATTGTCATTTAATTTCTTGACAAATAATGTTTGGTTTGAAAATACAAATTATAGGAATGAAATGAAAGCATATGAAATGTCCAATTTACTCTTCTTTAAAAAAAAAAAAATTGGGGGTGGGGGGTGGGGAAGGGCTGGGTGAGTGGGGTAGGTAGGGGTATGCAAAATGAGTAAAAAAAATTAGTGGGGGTGGGGGTAGGTGGGGGTGGTAGGGCGAGGAGTGGATGGGGGAAGGGGTAGGCGGGGGTCTTTAAAAAAATTGGAGGGGTGGGGGGTGGGGGTAGGTGGGGGTGGTAGGGCGGGGAGTTTGGATGAGGTGGGGGATAGGCGGGGATCTTTAAAATAAAAAAAAAAAATTGGAGGGGGTGGGGGTGGGGTGGGGTGGTAGGGCGGGGGGAGTGGATGGAGGGTAGTGGCGGGGGTCTTTAAAAAAAATTGGAAGGGTGGGGGTGGGGGGTAGGTAGGGGTGGTAGGGCGAGGGGCTGGATGAGGTTGGGGGTAGGCAGGGGTCTTTAAAATTAAAAAAAATGGAAGAGGGTGGGGCGGTAGGTGGGAGTGGTAGGGCAGGGGTGTTTAAAAAAAAAATTGGAGGGGCGGGTGGGGGGTAGGCAGGGGTCTTTAAAAAAAAATTGAAGGGGGAGGGGGGGTTGGGTGAGGGGTGGTAGGGCAGGGGCTGGATGGGGGTTGTAGGCAGGGGTCTTTAAAAAAAATGGAGGGGGGGGTTGGGTGGTAGGGCAGGGGCTGGATGGGGAGGGGGTAGGCAGGGGTCTTTTAAAAAAAATTGAGGGGGTGGGGGGATAGGGCAGGGGCGGGGTGAGGGTGGGTAGGCAAGGGGTAGGGGTGATTTGGGTTTAGGGGTATTTTGGTCAAAAAAAATTACAATTCCATTCCTGAAGGAATTGAGCATTCCTTCCATATTTGGAAGGAATGACCAATTCTTTCATTCAAAGGAATTTGCCATTCCATTGCCATGGAAAATGCAAACCAAACACGAGGCTGAAATGGGTCAAACGGAATTGACCATTCCATTCCGTCGCGGAATGATCAATTACCACGAACCAAATGCCCCCTAAAGAAAGAAAAGAATTTTTATAAGTTAATTTAATTATACTAATATAAATTTAAAACTTATTATTAATGCACTAATAACAATACTATCAATGATAAGTTATATATCATCATTAAGATAATTAATCAAATCTAAAATAATTGTTCAAATTTCTTTCGTTGTTTTCGTAGTAATGATGAAAAAAAATGGAAAGATCATTTTTGGACACAGAGAGTAATATTTTTAAGAACCCGACTATTTCAAAGTCAAATTTCACCACTGAACGGGATATTTCGTGATGGGCCGGGCCCAATACATTCCTACGAGCTATGGGCTATCAAGCCCAGCTAAGGGAAAGCAAGCCCGTCGAGTTTGGGGACATGGCCCGTTGATCTGGCTAGATGGCGGTCGTCGCCCGATGAGCGACCAAGCCCATCTAGCAGCGAGCCTATCAACCACATGGCTCGGCCCATCCCACGAAGAATCTCCGTCGTCATCATCGAATGACCTAACTCACTTGGAAAACGAGGTAACTCACTCGTCCACTCGTTCGTCGAGTCTTGATAAGGCGACGATCCTCCTGGACATCTGACTCAGGTCGTCCCCTCACTTAGCTTCCTCAATAAGCTTGATTAATTAGCTATATTGGGGTAAGGTCAGACCTGACACTGGGACATTTTGGGCGTGCAATCATGAAAGCAGTAATAATGCCAAAAGGTGTGCAGGTTGACTTTCCTTTATAAGTCAAACTACTTATCCGTGTCAGACACAACAATGTCCTTACTTAGGCGGAGCAACCACAGCGTGACACGTGTACGCCTAGGGAACCAAGGCGATCAGCGGTTGGCAACCCAATCAGCGGTTCGAGATGAAAACCACAATACCACTTCATCCTTTATAAATATGGGAACGAGAATCATGGACTAAGGTAATGCTTATTTTGTATGTTCACGTATACACACAGCGCCACCTTTCTATTATCATCATTTTCCAGTCCATACACCGATTCTCACGCGGTGGGAGCTTCTTAGAAAGACCCCGGCGCGGTATGATGATTGTGTTGCGCGAATCCTGAAATCGGCTTCAATCATCTCGCTGGACAACAATACCTGAGCCCAAACACTTTCCTGCACCATCAGATTGGTTCCAATGTCGGGAATACGTTTGTCAGTGATCTTGACAACAAAATAATACCAGTAGGAAAATACAGGAAAATGGTGTCGACGGACACTTGCGCCCGAAGTCCACCAGGAGACGCGAGCCAACCACCTTCCCTCGGCGGTGCAGCAGGAAGACCCCGAGACCTCCTCGCCTCAACCTAGGAACCCTAATCGAGAGGGTTACAGGGTCACATGGTGTGGTAGATGACACCAAGCCTTCCTACTTGCAAGGAGAAGGGACAAAAGGCAAGCAGGCGAGAGACAACGACGACCCCCACTAGAAAGGAGACCCGAGGGAGCTGCTGCACGAAACATGGGAGGTCTATCCAACCCACCCCTCGATAGAGCGGCTTTCCTCGTCGAAAGAGCAAACGCTCTCCACGAACTCCTATGTATCCAGAACGAGCTCATCTGAATGGGCGAGGACCCGGCCCACGGGCGTCCCATAACATTTGCCTCGTCGGGGAGAAGAAGAAACTGAGGGAAAACAATGGTCGTCGTGAAGGAATCGCCGGCTGAAAATGAGCGAATTGTGCATGACTTGATCTCAGAGAGCATCTCAACCAAAGACGAAGTGAGGGAGTCCCATCGCAGCGGCGACGGGAGGAGGCAGAAGGTGAGCCTCGTCGATCTTTAGCCAATGAGAATCTTGTCCAGAACCAAGTTGTTCGCGGTCGTCAAATGACCCCGTCGTTGAGAAATAAACGAGCCCCAAGTTATAGGGAAAGAACGCGCACTCCCCCTCGTCATGAACGAGAGCTATCAAGATCTTACAGGCCTGAAATTACCCGGATTCGAGAGGCAGCGCGCTCGCGCCCCGGCATCTGGCATTTTCGTTCCGTTTTGCGGTGTTGGAGGTGTCTCGCCGTTTGTTTTCGCATTTGTAGAGTCGCCACGCCATTTTTATTTAGCCCAAAACATTGAAAAAGGGCATCAGTTTAAAAATAAACTGTTTTTTGTTGTGTGATGAAATTTTTGAGTTCGGAGGTCAAATGACTCCTCGGGAAGAGAATATTAGAATCTTAGAGCTCACCCGAGTCGCCTCGTAAAAACGAGTCTTTCGGATACCCCTAATATTCTTTAACTGTTGTGTGTGTGTGTGTGTGCTTTTTTAAAAATGCATGTTGTATCGGATGTCTACATTGTACACTACGTGTTGAAATGCATTGAAATAGCGTAGGAAGGAAGCCTTACCAATGTTGGTTCGTGTCTTTCTTCCGCAGGGGAATAGTGTTTGAGGATGAAATATTGTTCCGGTACGGACCGGGATTGCTTCGGAGGGGGCCGGTTGTCTGCGGACAGAGTTTCGGCGTGCTTCGGGATTGTAGGTTGCGTGCGGGCAGAGGTTCGGCGTGCGTTGGGATCGCAGGGATCACTCGGGCAGAGTTTTGGCGTGCGTTGGAATCGTTGGTTGGATTCGAGCATAGGTTCGGCGTGGTTTGGGATCGCCGGTTTGACTCGGAAAGAGCCGGGACGCCTTGGGAAAGACCAGGCAAGGTCTCGGAGTACCACGAGGGGCCTCAGAGTACCTCGAGAGTGCCTCGGAGCAGCGCGGAAGCATCGTGGGAGCGCTCGGAGAGGCTTCGGAGCACCACAAGGGAGCTCGGAAGGCCTCGAAAGGATCCGAAAGGGGCCGGGATTGCCCCAAAGGGTCTTAGAGGGGAGCCTAAAGGCTGGGGGGAGAGGAGAGAACAGGGAGGTGTGAATGAAATGGGAGGGGGAGCCCTCTATTTATAGTGGTAGATTTTGTGCAAAGAGGTCCGTACGGACCTTGTAGGTTATCCAGAATTTTAGTTTTCCTCGATTTGAGGGAATCTGTAATAATTGTGAATATTCTGGAATGATGGTGTCCCCTGTGCAAAGAGGTTCGTACGGACCATCTCAGCATGCAAAGAGGTCCGTACGGACCAACCATGTAGGGGGGTAATAATGTTCTCCGGGATTTGAGGGAATATTGTGAACTTTAAGGGGATTCAGTAATTATTGCAACAAAGAGGTCCGTACGGACCTTATTTGCTTTTCCAATTTCCTGAAAATTCCCAAAAGGTCTTTTTGTCCCTTTTTATCCCAGAAAGGCTTCTCCCTTGGTTTGGCTGAGGGTTCTTGAGGGTTTTGAGTGCCAGAGGTCTTCGAGACTGCGTTTGTGAGTCTGTGATGTTTCCCATGTGCTCGGAAGAAGGTGATCCAGATTGGGGTACTTACAGAAGCCCCTCGACGACGTCACTTACGGAGGAAGTGGGGTCGTCGATAAGATAAGGGTCCTAATCTGGATCGCGTGCTGGGAGAGGAAGTGACCGTGAAGGTCGGTGTGAGGACGTGGCGGTGTCCTGTTGTGTGACCGTTTAGGTCAGTTGGCTGGACCCTGTGATAGGATTCCTACGTATCCCTAGCGGGAATCAAGCCTGGTCGTAGTTTGCGTGTGGGGTGAGTGTTGTGGTGCACGAGGACGGAAGAGGTCCTCGGCGAAACTACGTGTGGACGTGGTGAGGTCACAGTGGGTGACCGCATGGGTCGATGGTGAGGACGTGGTGGCGTCACAGGGTGACCAAATATAGGTCGATGAATTTGGACCACGTGATAGGATTTCTACGTATCCCTGGCGGGAATCAAGCACAGTCGTAGTTCGGAAGGTCGTGAATTTGTGAGTGTATGTGGGCGAGGTGGTGCCACTGAAGTGTCGTGTGACCGCCGAGGTCGGTGGTAGAGACGGGGGTGGTGTCCTAAGATGTGGTGACCGCCGAGGTCAATTGTGAGGACGTGGTGGCGTCTGGGATGGAAATTTTACGATTTTCCTAATCGGGTGGTTTAAGGCCTTTCGGGCGGGGATAATGATTTGGGAGGTTTATACGGTCTTAGGACCGAGTGGTTTAAAGCCTTTCGGTGGAGATAGTGATGTGGGAAGTTTATACGGTCTTAGGACCGAGTGATTTAAAGCCTTCGAGTGGGGATAGTAGTTTAGGCTGATTCCTCTGATCTCGAGGTGAGTTGTTTAAAGCCTTAAATTTGAAGATAGTGATGTGGGAGGTTTATACGGTCTTTCGGACCGAGTGGTTTAAATCCTTCCGGGCTGGGGATAGTAGTTTGGCTGATTTATACAGTCTCCCGGACTGAGTGGTTTAAAGCCTTCCGGGCTGGAGATAGTGATGGGTGAGGACTTGAATCGTCTTCTGGCTGCGGTTGTGCCATGCGCGAGGACTTGAGTCGTCTTCTGGCTGCGGTGGTGCCATGCGTGAGGACTTGAATCGTCTTCTGGCTGCGGTTATGCCATGCGTGAGGACTTGAATCGTCTTCTGGCTGCGGTTGTGCCATGCGCGAGGACTTGAATCGTCTTCTGGCTGCGGTTATGCCATGTGTGAGAACTTGAATCGTCTTCTGGCTGCGGTTGTGCCATGTGTGAGGACTTGAGTCGTCTTCTGGCTGCGGTTGTGCCATGCGTGAGGACTTGAGTCGTCTTCTGGCTGCGGTGGTGCCATGTGTGAGGACTTGAATCGTCTTCTGGCTGCGGTTGTGCCATGTGTGAGTACTTGAATCGTCTTTTGGCTGTGGTTGTGGAGGCATGGCTGCCTTGAGCCTTGACTGTGAAAGGTGTGAATGGTTCGCGTTTTGTCTGTTGGGGAAGAAGGTGGACTTATAATGACTGCCGATGTTCATCCGTTGGGGGTCATTGTGGCCTTGTAGGGGCTTTTTTCTGCTGAGGAGGTGAATTCGGGCTTACGTTGATGGCCGGTGTATGGGGATATGCGGGTTTGCAAAAAGTCCCTTTTGACTTGCTGTGGAAGGAGCTCGGGCTTACTTTGATGGTTGGTGCTTGCGTTGCCGTTGAGCGTTTTGGAGGCATTTTGTGCCTTGAGATTTGTACTTGGAGGTGCGGGCTCCTTCTTGCGCTTGCTTTACTGTTTAGTGGGCGAAGTCCGGGCTTACACTGACGGCCGGTGGTTGAATTGTCGTTGAGTGGGCAAAGTCCGGGCTTACACTGACGGCCGGTGGTTGAATTGCCGTTGAGTGGGCGAGGTCCGGGCTTACACTGACGGCCGGTGGTTGAATTGTCGTTGAGTGGGCGAGGTCCGGGCTTACACTGACGGCGGTGGTTGCGTTGATGGGTTAAGGACCATACTACATTGAATCTGCTGAAATAGGCCTTTGGACAGCCAGGGGCAAAGATTATAAGGGCAGAAAAGTAATTTGGCCCTCCCTTGCAAGAAGGTCCGTACGGACCAACCTGGGATGTAAAGAGGTCCGTACGGACCAGGTTGGCTTTTTACAGTTCCCAGATTTTGACTGGGTTAAAAAACCCGAGGCCCCCTTCATTTCTTCTTTTTCAGTTCGTGCATCCGAGAGAGAGAGAAGGAGAAAACCTCCATTGTTACACCAAAATCTCCCATTTTTAGCTTGAATTGCTCGCCATGGCGGAAAGATCTCGGAGAGGTCGTCGACAACGCAGTCAAGAAGTGATTGAACAAAGGATGGAGCTTCAAAGAAATTGGATCTCCTTCGTGCCTTCTTCAAAAAATCCGGATGTGTTGTATCCGAATCCGGAGGTGCATAACCGGCGAGCTAGGAACGTCGGGGAGGTAAGAAATTCATTTCGTCTTGATTCCTTGCTTGAGATTTTGAATGCTAAAACTAGGTTTTAGTTTTTCGCATATTTGGGGCTTTTGTTATATGCCATGCTTTTTGTGAAATTCTTGATGAATTGTTGAAATTGAGCATGTAAAAAATTGTGGGTATGTGGATTTTGTGCAGAAATGTGTAGATTAGCTCTTATTTGTGAAAATAAAGTGCCTCTCTAATGAATTGCATGCTTTGGTGTTTTGTACATTATGCTATTTATGTATGTACAATGTGGGAAAAATTGTCATGTAGGGACAAATTTTGTAAAAAAATGTGACATGTGCCGTGTTTTGTGACGGGTTTTGTCTGAAAGTGTGTGCCGTGTAGGGACGGACTTTTTTCTTTTGAAAATGTGTCATGCAGTGTGTGCCGTGTTTTTGGGTGACGGACTCTGTGGGGGAAAATATGTGCAATATGTACCGTGTTTTGTGACGGGTCTTTTAAAAGTGTGTCGTGTAGGGCTTAATCCCTCTGTTGAGAAAATTTGTACAGTGTGTGCCGTGTTTTTGAGACGGACTGCATGGGGAAAATTATATGCATGTCTGTAAGTACCCCAATCTGGATCACCCTCTTTCAAGCACCCGGGAAACACCGCAGACTCATCAACGCAGTCTCGGAGACCTCTCTCACTCGAAACTCTCTCAAACCCCCAACCAAACCAAGGGAGGAGCCTCTCTGGGATAAAAAGGGACAAAAGGACCTTTTGGGAATTTTCAGGAAATCAGAAAAGCAATTAAGGTCCGTACGGACCTCTTTGTTTCAATGATTACTAAATCCCCTTAAAGTCCACAATATTCCCTCAAATCCCGGGGAAAATGATTACTTCCCTGCAGAGTTGGTCCGTACGGACCTCTTTGCATGCAAGATGGTCCGTACGGACCTTATTGCTCAGGGAACACCATCATTCCAGAATATTCTCCATCATTGCAGATTCCCTCAAATCGAGGAAACCCAAAATTACGGATAACCAAGAAGGTCCGTACGGACCTCTTTGCTCACGAAATTTTACTATAAATAGAGGGCTTCCCCTCCTCATTTTCGAGACCCCTCCCTCTTCTCTCTTCCTCCCTTAGCCTTCGGCTCCCCTCTAGAGTCCTCTTGAGGCACTCCGGCCCCTTTCGGATCCTTCCGAGGCCTTCCGAGCTCCCTTGTGGTGCTCAGAAGCCTCCGCGCTCCGAGACGCTCCCGCTGCAGAGGCACTCTCGAGGTACTACGAGGCCCCTCGTGGTACTCCGAGGCCTTGCACAGTCTTTCCACGGTGTCCGGCTCTTTCAGAGTCAAGCGAGCGATCCCAAATCACGCCGAAACTGCCCGAGTGACTCCACGCCACCACAACGCACGCCGAACCTGCCCGAGTGACTCCTGCCACCACAACGCACGCCGAACCTGCCCCGAGTGATCCCGACGATCCCCACGCACGCCGAACCTGCCCGAACGCAGCCTACAACCTCAACTCACGCCGAAACTACGTCCGCGGACAACCGTCCCCTCCGAAGCAATCCAGATCCATGCAGGCAGCTACTCAGGCCTCAAACACCATTCCCAGGCGGAAGGCAGAGACACAAACCAACATTGGTAAGGCTTCCTTCCTATACTATTTCAATACATTTCCATACATAGCATACAATGTAGACATCCGATCTGACATGCATTTTTTAAAAGCACACACACACACACACAACATTTAAAGGATATTAGGGGTATCCAGAAAGACTCGTTTTACGAGGCTACTCGGGTGAGCTCTAATATTCTAATATTCTCTTCTAGGAGTCATCGACCTCAGAACTCAAAATCTCATCACACAAAAACGGTTTAAAATTATCTTTAAGCGATGCCCTTTTCAATGTTTTGGGCTTAATAAAAACGGCGTGGCGACTCTACAAATGCGAAAACAAACGGCGAGACACCTTCCAACGCGAAAGATGCCGGATGCCGGGGCCGCGAGGCTGCTCGGATCCGGGTAATTTCGGTTGGCGACTCATTGGGAAATTTGTTTTAAAAACTTTTAAACAAAACAAAAGATTTTTAAAACGATGATGAGGGTCAAACTTTCATTTTACCCCTTCCTTTAAGCTGTTGTGTGTGTGTGCACGTGTTTCGTTTTTATTTTACAAAAAAATAAAAATACAAAAAAATGCATCAATATACATACGTGCATACATTTAAAATTCTTCAAAAACTTCTATTTTACTCGGAAAAAGAATTTTAGAGACCGCACACTACTCGCCTTCTTTGCCTCGGTTACACCGCACGCTACTCGCAGCTTTTGCCTCGGATACCTTGCACACTACACTGACCCCTTAACCCGGAGTGGTCTCGGTTGCGATCCGTTTGGTCTTCCTAGGCCTCTTGGGCGCGCACGGGATCATTCCAAACATCCCATTCTAGCGGCGTCAACCACGCACGTTTGAGTCTTGAGTCACGCTCTGTCCGGACTCGGTTGGTTTTTACCCGGTCAGGTGTCATACGGCTGGATACATATACCATGCCGGCCATTTTACGAGTCAAGGCTCGGAACTCAAGATCCCTTGCGCAAGCAAAGCGATGAAAGGTCATGCTAAAATCTTGACTGATCTTGATTTCAGAAGCTACACCCGACGATGTTCCGATCCGGATATACATCCATGCTTGCATGACACCATGTCATCATGCCTTTGATACGTCGGCCATGACGATATGACCCGGCCAACGCCTAACGTCACGAGATCCCTTGCGCAAGCTACAAAGGAAGGTCATGCCGAACTCTTGACACGATCTTGACTCGGTGGCGGCTCGGTTCACTATTCGCATGGTTAACGCATCAAAACGAACATGACAGGCTCGGTCCTTAGGTTCGATTTTCTTTTAGGCCGGTGGAAACCGCTTGCACTATAGGACCCTCGCACGGGGTTGTCCACCTGGGATGTCGAAATACGGGTGCAAAACGAGGGGCTTATAGCCGCACGAGATGGTCTCCGGCTGACCCGGGATCTAGCATAGTTGCGAAAAAGAAGAGCAATCTTTTCCAACCTACCTAGGATTACGAGAAAACATGTTTTAAGTAAATTAAAACAACAAAAAAATCAAAAATCAAAAATAAAAGAAACGGAAACCGCATGCCACGTGAGCTTTCCCCTTTTATCCCGTTAGGCCATTCCCATGTCTAAACCTTGCCCGTCACCCCCTCCGGCTAACGAGAGAGTGGTCGAGAGTACCAGGGAACCCGTCTCCCGGTGTCAAAACAGCAAGGTCCTACCCACCTCTGTCACCGGGACGGTCAGTCAATTCCCATGGCCAAGTCGGTGGATAACAACGATGAGAACGGGACCTTACCCCAAGAAATTTCCAATGGCTTGGAAGAAGTTTGGCGAGGTCCTCATGGCTATTGAGAAACGTCAAGGTGAGCAACAAGCCTGGATCGAAGGTGCCATGCACCACTTCGGAACCTTAGCCGCTGACTACACAGGGCTTCCCGAGCCATGGCTTGCTCCTACGGCCTCTAACATCTCTCATTGCCTCCCGAGGAAGTCAACCTGTTACCCTCGCACGAGCCATGCGGTTATGACGTAAGACCACAAGACCTTCCCGGAGGAAAGCTTGCCCATCCGGCCTCACGAGGTCCCGATACCACCGCCGAACAACGAACACATCGGTGGGACGTGCGATTGCGGTGCTTGTCTGGAAATGGAATTCCGAGGATGCGATGAACGAGGCCCGTCCTCGACGAAAGAAGAAGTTATCTTCTCGACAAAAGCGAAAAAGAGGTATGAATGCGGTGATCCCACGGTCGGAACCCTTGGAGAACCCTCGGGAAAGTTTGACTACTATGTCATCTACTCCGGCAAATCTCCCCGGCCTAGTTACGCACGGGGGCCACGGCAATATTTGCTCCATGATCGAGGTGGGACGAGCTTCGCACCGCCAGAAGGCCCGAAGGTCCAGATAATCCAACCCTGTCTTGGGAAGATCTCAAAGCCACTATTGATGCTTCGGTAAAAGCCATGACAGGTGAACGAATTGAAATGCGCGATCGGCCTTACGCCAATCGAGGCTCCTCCCGCTCCCGAAAGCGGGAGAGACAAGCAAAACCATAAGTCCAGAGGTGAATGTTCGACACGTTCGGTCAAATCCCGGTGAATCCTCCGGGCGGACAAAAGGCCGGCCATGCACGAGGCCACGGGTGAAAAGGGGCCCTACGCCAAGAAGTGAAACCTTGGACCCAAGGTTGAAGATCTGTCTTGACACGGCTCAGCGCACTCAGGCTAACATCTCACTCTGGTCCTTACTCACTTCATCTTACCCGCACAAGCTCAAGTTGGAAGAAAGCACGGCCCGAGACTATGGTTCCCATCACGGTGACACTGATGAAGCGGTTCAAATGATTGGCAACGTCAATTACGGCAATATCATCACCTTCGCGAGCTCGATCTTCCAAAATTTGGGGGCGACCACAACGAGCCTCTCTACATGCAGTTCACCTGGATGAGCGCCGTCTCCCTCGGGTGTTGGTAGATGGGGGATCATCCATGAACGTCCTTCCGGCCAAAATGATGGATTTCTGGGGATCAAAGCAAGCGATCTAAAACCCTCGACTCGGGCAATCAAGGCATACGACTCAACATCCCGCCCGGTATTGGGAATAGCCACCTTGAACCTTTGGTTTGGAAAACAAATGGTCCCACGGATTTCCAAGTCATTGACATCCGATCACATTCACTTGCCATTTTGGGACGTCCTTGGCTACATCGAGATCAATGGGGTGGCATCTACTCTCCATCGGTGCGTAAGTTCGTCCAAGGAACAGATCTTACCATCATCTACGGAGATAGCATAGTCAACGAAAGGACCGAAACAAACGGCGTCCCGGTCTTAGAAATCAAACCCGACGATGATGGCATGATGCTCACAGGGTTCACCATCGAAAGCCCAAAGGCCCAGGTGTGCCACATAGATTTGCCTTTGATTTGGGACAATATTCCTCCCCCGATGAAAATGATGAAGCACATGTACTACATCCCGGGGCTCGGTTTGGGAAACGCCATCGGGGCACTCAACGGATCATCAATATCAAAGAACGAGAATACCACGCACGGCACAGGATACTCTCCCTACTCCCGAACACATTGCGGAGGACAAGCGAGCTGCACGTAAACGCTCCACGAGATAACAAAGAGGCTTGCACGCAATCTCCGATCTTCGTCCTTACGGCTTCGACATGACCAAGTACTTCACAAGGAAGGCGGCAACTTGGAAGAAGATCCGAGAAAAAGGAACAGAGGCGATCGGCGCCAAACAAAGGCGGCCGACAACCATGGACAAGCTCCCGGCGAGAACTGGCAAGATTCGGAGGCCTCAAGCCAAATCTGTCCGAAGAGCATTCCTCGACACACCGCCCCTGCCGGGATCCACAACCACCACTATTCACAATGAATTTTGGTTCGGAAAAACCCCCTCTTTGGCGGAAGAATTCGAAAAACTCTCTGTCCGACACTCACGCCTTCAACAAACGGGACGAGTGCGCATTCGAGCTAGTAATGCCCAAGACAAAAGCAAGAGACTCATGAGACGATGCTTGGGACGAACCGGCTGCTACACTGCTCTTCTAAGAAGAAATCGAGATGCGGATCTAATCGATTTTGTTTACGATAACTCTGTGATAGCAATGATCGGGAATGGTGACATAAAGCCTTTCAAGCCCCATCTCCTATCAAGCTCATGGCCGCTCAATAAGCTGGGCCACCTTCTCGGACCCAGCCCGGCCAAAAAGGACATGATCGAACAACTTGGTCGACCCCTCGAGTCCTAGAGTCTAGTGTCAAAACTCATCCCGAGTCCATTAGCTTTGAATTTGAGTCTCTCGAGTCATCGATGGCCTCACGCCGAAGATTACGAACTCATTGCCAATAATGTATTCCGTATGCTCTTAATGAATGCTTCGATCTTTAAGTATCCTCTCATTGCATCTTTAACAAGCGATAAATTAACTAACACACAAACAGGTTAATAACGATTCACTTGATAAAGAAGCGGACACATTAAACGAACAATACATTAAGCACATCTTTAAGCATGTTGTCAAACGAGAGAAAAACCGGGCCCAGTGCTGAGGAGGTTTTAACCAAAGTGAATTTGGGAGCTGGCGAAGAGCCAAAAGAGACGCAAATCGGAAGTTTCTTCGCGGCACGAGCAAGACGCATTGGCTGCCTTGCTCGAAAGAGTTCGTGGACGTGTTCGCTTGGTCTTAAGAGACATGCCGGATTAGATCCAAACATTGTAGAAACATCGGATCCCTTTGAATCCCGAGGCTAAGCCCATCAAGCAAAAGCTACGCCGAATCGAAGCCGAGTGGTCTTTACAAGTCAAAGAGGAGATCGAAAAAATGCTCCGCGTCGGCTTCATCGGGGTGATCGAGTACCCCATGGCTCTCCAATATCGTCACGGTCACGAGGCGATGGAAAAGTACGGTTTGCGTGGACTTAGAGATCTCAACAAAGCAAGTCCCAAGGACGATTTTCCACTACCCAACATCGACATGTTGGTAGACACTACACCAATTTCGAGGTCAAGTCCTTCGTGGACGGTTTTGCGGCTACAATCAGATCAAGATGGCCGAAGAAGACCAAGAAAAGACGGCTTTCACAACCCCTGGGGAACCTGCGCTACACGTAATGCCGTTCGGACTAAAGAAGCGGCAGGGGCTACCTACCAACGGGCGGCAACCGCCCTCTTCCACGATATGATCCACAAGGAGATCGAAGTGTACGTCGATGACATGATCGTTCGCTCAAGGGATCGAGACGGACAACATCTCGCGAGACTGAGAAAATTCTTCAATCGCCTCAGAAAACACTCAATGAGGCTTAACCACGCCAAATGCACATTTGGGGTTAGGCGAGGCAAGGTTACAGGATACATGGTCACCGAGAGAGGCATCGAGGTGGATCCTCAAAAGATCAAGGCTATCATCGAAATGAGACCACCGCAAACTCGGACGAGAGGTGAAAAGCTTCGTGGGCCGCACAATATATCGGCCGCTTCGTCGACCAATTGACCTCTATGTGCGAGCCAATCTTCAAGCGATGAAGAAGAACGCCGACATCGAATGGAACTCAGGAAATGCCAAGATGCCTTTGAAAAAATAAAAGCATACCTTGTGAGTCCTCCGATTCTCTGTCCTCCCCACGAGGAAAAGCCATTGTTGCTATACCTAAGCTGTGGCCGACACCGCGGTTGGGGCCATGCTCTGTCAAGAAAAAGGGAGTCACGGGTCGAAGCGCCATCTACTTCGTCGGTCGAAAGTTTCAAGGCGGCGAACTCAATTACTCGGCCCTCGAAAAAAACTGCGCGGCTCTAGTATGGGTTGTCGGGAAACTACGGCACTACATGCGATCGCACACGGTACACTTGGTTTCCAAAATGGACCCGATCAAGTACCTCTTCGACAAACCATCTCTGTCAATGAGGCTTGCCAAATGGTCTTTCTTCCTGGCGGAATTTGACATCAAGTACGTAAACGAAAAGTCAATCAAGGGACGGGCCATGCATTTGAACAGGGTGATTTCCCAATAGACGAGGCTCGAGGCCACTGAACCACAATTTCAGGACGAGGGAATCTTCGCAATCGAAGCGAAAACCGATGGCAAGCTTGTTCTTTGACGGAGCGGCCAACCAAAAGGAAAGCGGCGTCGGTATGCTCTTGGTGGATCCCAGGACGAGCACACGCCCAATTGCTTTATAAAGCTCAATTTCGAGGTAACCAACAATGCCGCCGAATATGAAGCTGCTTATTTCTTGGACTACAAGCCGCACTCGAGAGGAATGTCCGAAACTCGAAGTTTATGGGGACTCGGCCTTGATCATCAACCAAGTCTCCAACAAGTGGAAAACCATAGAGCCGGGCTTGCAAAAATACCATGCACTGCATAGAGGACCTCATTACACAATTCGAAGAGGTCACCTTCCATTACTTGCCAAGAGACCGAAACGGGTTTGCGAGATGCCTTAGCCACCTTGGCCTCCCTTGTGGAAATCCACGAAGGAAAAGCAATCAAACCCTTCAGAAGTCGGACGAAAGGAAATTCACGCCTCTTGTTGTGAGATCGAACCGAGAACCTAAGCCCGTCGATGAGCCATGGTATAACCGGATCTTCCAATACCTCAAGAACGGGGAAACTGCCTTCATAAACAAGGAAGGTCGACACACGAAGGGGTCAAAACCAAGAGCATCATGGCCCTAAACGCCTTGCCTCTCACTTCGTCATCCTCGGGGACATGTTATACAAGAAACGCTACCATGGGCCGCTCTACGGCTGCGTCGGCCGAAGAAGCGGACAAGTTCATGAACGAAGTCCACAATGGGGCTTGCGGTCCCCACATGAACGCCCGAGCCACTGATGCAAATCATTCTCGGGATGGGCTACTCTTGGATCTCCATGGAGCGGATTGCATCCACTTTGTCAGAAGGCTGCGACAAGTGCCAACGGTTCTCCAACCTCAATCATCTACGCCCACGATCTCTCTTGCATGACTACACCTTGGCCCTTTGCCACTTGGGGAATTGACGTCATCGGGAAAATCGCTCCGCCGGGCGGCAACGGTCACGAGTTCATCTTAGTAGCCATCGACTACTTCACCGAATGGGTCGAAGCCAAGTCTACGAGGTACTCACCTCCTCAAGAAGGTCGCACATTTCCTCAAAGAAAACATCATATGCCGATACGGTATCCCAAATGAGGTCATATCGAGACAACGGCTCACACTTGAAGGGGAATTCGACGAGGCTGGCTGGCTGAATTCAAGATCACACGTCACAAATCTTCTCCCTACAGGCCACAAACAAGCGGCGCGTGGAAGCGGCAAACAAAACCCTCGAACGGATCATCCAGAAAAATGACCACGAGGGCGAGATTGGCAGAAGGCGCACCTTGCACTTTGGGGCTACCGCACATCGGTCGAAACGACCACGGGAGAAACCCCATTTGCCACGACCTACGGGATGGAAGCGATCCTTCCCATCGAGTGGAAATTCCCTCGCTCCAGAGTCTTGCTAGAAAATGACATCAACGAAGTTGAATGGCTCGGCCGACATGACGAATTGGCTCACGCTAGACGAGCGACGACTAAAGGCCATGGAACACGTCCAGGAGCCTATCAAAGCGAGGGATGGCTAGAGCTTTCGACAAGAAAGTCAAATCCGAGACATCGGGGAAGGTGACCTTGTACTCGAAGAAAAGCCTCCCACTCGAACCAACCCAGCTGGGAAAATGGGAACCCACATGGATCGGCCCTTTCGTGGTTCAAAAGATCTTCTCCGGAGGCGCCATGAAGCTAACGGACCTAGACGGCAATCCACTTCATGAATCCGGTCAGCGGAAGCAAACTTCGCGAGATACTTCGCACGAAGAAGAACAAGCTGTGCATCTCTTGGCACTCCATGTAGTGTCGAACTACGCGAGACTGAGCCCTCTAGTCAGGAGACGTAGGCAACCTTAATTGGTCCGGTCTAAAAATACACAAAAAGTCAAAAGTTTGAATGTCAATCAAGACCTCCATCGAAGCTACGCACTTTTCAAGAACACGCCCCAGCCGAGTCACCTTGACCAAGTCAAACGACGGCGGCAACATCAAAGGACATCCGAGAGGTCACTCGGCATCAAGCGACCGATTCATGTACGCTTCCAAGCCGGGGGCTTGTCTTCGCCCTCACGCGCTTCAAAAAAAAAAAAAAAAAAAAGAGAGCTCGAGCAAGGGCTCACAAAAAAAAAAAAAAAAAGAGAGCTCGAGCAAAGGGCTCACAAAAAAAAACAATAAATAAAAGAAGCTCAAGCGAAGGCTGCGAAAAAGAGGTCGAGCCCGACGCCAACAAGAGGCAAAGGAAGGCTGCGAAAAGACCGTCGAAACGACTTGTCGAGGAGCATTCAACCTCTCGGCCAAGCCTGAAAGCCTCGGCAAAGGGGATTGCCGTCGGGGCCCAGGCCTGCCACTTCGGCCGCGAAATGCAGCAGAAAAAGTCAAAGATGGACGCCGACAAAGTGCACAACGAAGCAAAGGCAAACAAGAGATCTTGCGTCTCGACAAAGCTTTAAAAGTAAATCACAAATCACTAACGGTTACAACATTTCTTGATGAGTTCGAAGCACGGTCTACTCTCAAGTTCACAACATGCTAAAAAACTGACTTAATACATTTAACTAATAATGTGTTTGCAATGCAATGAATGGATACCTAGGAGGTCATTCCGCGCCATCTGCGCTTGTCCCCTCGCCATTCTTTCCTTTCTTCCCTCGTCCGGTGAGTCTTCTTTCGCTCCACGTGAACCAACTCTGCGTCTCGGTCAGAGATGCGGGGTCCTCCCGTAGAGTCAAACAATCCGGTAGCTCTCGGGGCTTCATTCGCCGTGCTTCGGCTCGGATCTCCTCCTGCGAGTACGTAAAGAGGACCTCTCCTGTCGGTCGGTCAACTCTAGTCTCGTAGTCAAACAAAGTGTCTCCCGTCACATCGAAAGGGTCGAGACCAGGCTTCGGAACTCCTAAGGCAATAGCTCTGCTACGGCAGCCGGGTCCCAGAATCGCTACACGCAGCACGCTCTCCCAGAGACCACTTGGGAGCGCTTGACACGCTGCTCATACCGGGCCGGATCTTGAGTCGTCAATCTGACGCTCCCCGATGTCTAAGGAGTACCGCGGGAGGGAAAGCGGAATACTTCCATACCCTCGAGAAAATACAAGAAGGCACTGAAGGCTGCCATACAAGAGGAACTACCTCCGCGGTAGCAAGGTCATCCCGGCCAACAAAGGCTCCTGCTTCATCCCCAAGCAGGGAAACAAGCGACGGAATATAGAAGGAGGACGAAGACAAACCTGGAACTCGACAACGTAGGACCCTTCTGCAAGATCCTCTGGTCTCAATCCTCCGGTCACGGAACCCACCGGCGGATCGATGCGTACCAAGCTGTGCCATCCATCTCTCCCGAGGCGGATGATCCATATCCAACACAAGAGGTCGGCGAGCAAATGACCACGGGCTAAACGACGTCGGAGCCTCGGGCATGGCTCCGAAGTCTCTCTCGCGGCCTGAAGGGTGAGCAAAGCGGGGCTTCCCCCTAAAACGATCCCCGGTCGCCGGACAGTCGATACCACTGAAGAGTCTCCCCGGCACCAACGGGACAATATCCTCTCCGGCTCTGCGTGCCACTACCACATCTAGCAAAGCGCCATCACAAATGCGAGGCCCGACCGAGAAAAAGCGTTGCCATCACGCGCGAGGCAAATGCGTCCCAAGAGACATCACTCTCGTCATCGGCCATGAACCGCTCGGCGGCTCGAAATGTCGATATGACCCGAATCAAGGATCATGCCACTGCACTTCTTCCAACGAAGTACGAAGAAAGCACACCAAGCTTCACGCGCACCCGGGACCACCAATCGAAAGGAAGCGAGATGGCCTCCACCTCCGGTCCTCCAATCGAAGCCCGAAAATCCTCGAAAGTGGGCACCGTTTCATTATAGGAGAAACAGTACACGTGCCTCCTAACATCCCAGGCACGCGGCGGCCCGCAACAAATCCCAATCAGGAGACCAACTCCTTAAAAGACCAAACCGAGCAAAGACGAAACCTTACCTCAGCCCGTCTACGATGCCTCATACGGCGCCGCATCCAGCGTTTTCAGCGCTCAAGGAAGTGTGCTTGCCTCTCCTGCGAAAGCCTCGGCAAAATTCTAGGGACGTACGAAGAATCCATGGCAAAAATGGAGGTTCCTAGAGAAAATGGGGAAGAAAGCTCGAAAATGGTGCAAATGGGGAAATAAGGAAGAACCCGAGACAACTTGGAAAGCATTTATGTCCTTCCCAAAAAGCAAGGTTGGTCCGTACGGACCTCTTTGCATGCTAAGTATGTCCGTACGGACCTCGCACAAACGAGAGCCCATTTCCTCGGCAAACGGTACAAAAGCCAGCTGTCCTCGGCGAGGACCTTGCTCCAAAGCGCCCCAAGCTGGCCAAAGCCATTCTGGCAAACAAACACTATCCACAAATGCACTCTCGGCTCACGTGGCATGCCTGAAAATATAATAATAATAGCAACCATTTCTAGGACAAATCCGGGAATCACAAAAATGACATTACATCTTAAAATAAAATCTTGTTTGCCATGCAAATACATGTGTTTTATTACGGTACCAAATAAATGTACATTTGCTAAACAAAAAAAGAGGGATATGAAAAGAGGGAAAGCAAATGAATACTAATCGAATCCTCGGCATCATCATCCTCGCGAGTCCTCCGAGAGAAGTCGGGCATCCCGGCGAACTCGCCCGTCACATCCTCGTCGTCGAATACCGAGCACCGCCAGGAGGCTCCCACGAAAAGTACTCGAAGGATCAAATCCGGCGAAAGGATCAAAGAAAGAAGGCTCGAGGAACCCTCACGCCCTTTGTGCGCCGTCTTCGGGCGCATGAGCGATAAAGGGCTGCTCCCTCGAAGGCCTGCGGCTCCCGAAGATGTCCGGCATCCATGCTATGCCGCCCTTAAAGGTCCCTCTGGCTGCGGCTCCGGCTCGGCTCTAGGCGGAGGAACGTCCTGAGAATGCCTCGAAGGCATAGGCTCGTGCGGCGGCACACGACGCGAGGACCGGCGGGACACCTTCGACGCCATCTTCTTAGCAAAGGAGCTCATCGCCACGTAGCAGCGAGTCGGCATATCATAGGCTCTCCGGGACTGCGCAACAAGCTGACGAAACGCTCGGCAATACGGTTACGCTCGACAAAAGAGAAAAATACGAGAAAAGATGCCAAGATGAAAAAGAGTAAGCACACTCGCGATCTGTCGGGATCCGCTCGGTATGCGGCGGAGCTGCTCGGGAACGCGAGTCTGAGACACCCTCCTCCTCGATCCGTCCCCGCGGACGTACGTGAAATCCGGTCCCGGCATCGGAACCTCTGGGGAAGCCTGCGGGCCAGCCTCTCTCTCCCGCGCCAGTACCTGCGGTGTCCTCAGCTTCCTCCTCACGAAGGCCCCGTACTCCTCTCCATATAAAATCAATCCCCGGCCGTCAAACGTAAGACCGATCCTCGCCCCCTTCAACGGCAATTCAATCCCCGGCCGTCGGCGTAAGGCCAGGACCTCGCCCACTGCAGCGGCAATTGATCCCCCGGCCGTCAGCGTAAGACCGGACCTCGCCCCCTTGGCAACGGCAATTCAATCCCCGGCCGTCGGCGTAAGACCGGACCTCGCCCGCTTCAACGGCAATTCAACCACGGCCGTCAAGCGTAAGACCGGACCTCGCCCACTTCACGGCAGCAATTCCCCAGCCGCGTCAGCGTAAGACCGGTCCTCGCCCACTTCCAGCGGCAATTCAACCACCGGCCGTCAAGCGTAAAACCGGACCTCGCCCACTGGCGGCAAATCAACCACCGGCCGTCGGCGTAAGACCGGTCCTCGCCCTTCAACGGCAATTCAACCATGCGTAGTCAGCGTAAAGCCGGACCTCGCCAGCCAGCGGCAATTCAACCACCGGCCGTCAGCGTAAGACCGGTCCTCGCCCACTCAACGACAATTCAACCACCGGCCGTCAGCGTAAGACCGGACCTCGCCCACTCAACGGCAATTCAATCCCGGCCGTCAAGCGTAAGACCAGGACCTCGCCCACTGACGGCAAATCAACCACGGCCGTCGGCGTAAGGCCCAGGACCTCGCCCACTTCAACGGCAATTCAACCACCGGCCGTCAGCGTAAGACCGGTCCTCGCCCACTTCAACGGCAATTCAACCACCGGCCGTCGGCGTAAGACCGGTCCTCGCCAGCTCCAACGGCCCAATTCCAACCCCGGCCAGTCGGCGTAAGACCGGTCTCGCCGCCACTTCAACGGCAATTGAACCACCGGCCGTCGGCGTAAGACCCGAGTCCTCGCCCACTTCAACGGCAATTCAACCACCGGCCATCAACGTAAGACCGGTCCTCGCCAGCTCAGCGGCAATTCAACCACCGCCCAGCTCAACGGCAATTCGAAGGAGCTGACACCTCCCGGCCACGAATCCCAAGACACGAGACGCCTCCCGAGACGCCCAGACGGCAATTCGAAGGAGCCCACACCTCCCGGCCACGAATATCGAGGCACAAGACGCCTCCAAAGCGCTCAACGACAACTCAACCAGCTGGAGGTCAGGTCATCTTCCCAACGAGAAAAGGGCCCTTACAAGGTCACGCGTCCCCAGCCAATTCAGCAGGCGGTCGGATGTAAGCCCGAACCGCCCACTTGGCCGGCGCAAGCACCGGCCATCAAAGTAAGCAGAGCTCCTCCCGACAAGTCGAAAGGGAAGTCATACGGGATTTGCATATCCCGAGCTTTTTGCCATCATCCTTGCCCGCTCAGCGGCAAAACAAGCCTGAAGGAGCGACACCTCCAGAGTGCGAGTCCCGAGGCACGAAGCGCCTCCCAAAACGCCAAATGGTGAAGCAATCACCGACCGTCATCCTCGCCCACTTCAAGCGGCGGCTCAAGCACCGGCGGTCATCGTAAGTCCAACCTTCTACATCAACATGCAAAAACCTGAAGGCATCTATGCCTCTCGAAGCCTGAGGCAGCCGTACCTCCTGGCTAACGGCTAGAAGACGATTCAAAGTCCTCGCGCACTCGTCACTTGCGGCTAGAAGACGATTCAAAGTCCTCGCGCACCACATCAGGCGGCTAGGACGATTCAAAGTCCTCGCGCATTACAGCGTAGATGACGATTGAGTCCTCGGCGTGGCACCAGCCGCCGCCGAGATGACGATTCAAAGTCCTCCGGCGTGGCACCAACACCGCCGCGAGATGACGATTCAAAGTCCTCGGCGTGGCACCAGCCGCCGAGAATGACGATTCAAAGTCCTCGGCGTGGCACCAGCCAGCCGCCGAGATGACGATTGAAAGTCCTCCCGGCGTGGCACCGCGCCGCCCGGATGACGATTGAAGTCCTCCGGCGTGGCACCAGCCGCCGCGAATGACGGTTCAAAGTCCTCGGCGTGGCACCAGCCGCCGCCGAATGACGATTCAAAGTCCTCGGCGTGGCACAGCCGCCGCCCTTGGATGACGATTCAAAGTCCTCGGTGGCACCAACGCGCCAGAATGGCGATTAAAGTCCTCAGCGTGGCACCAACCGCCGCCAGATGACGATTCAAAGTCCTCAGGCGTGGCACCAGCCGCCGCCGGAGATGACGATTCAAAGTCCTCCGGCGTGGCACCAGCCATGAATGACGATTCAAAGTCCTCCGGCGTGGCACCAGCCGCCGCGGATGGCGATTCAAAGTCCTCGGCGTGGCACGGCCGCCGCCCGGATGACGATTCAAAGTCCTCCCGGCGTGGCACCGGCCGCCGCCCGGATGACGATTCAAAGTCCTCCGAGCGTGGCACCAACCGCAATCGAGAAGACGATTCGGAGTCCTCACTCTATCTCCCGGCCCGGAAGGCCTTAAACCACCCGATTAGGAAAATCGTAAAATTTCCACCCGGGACACCACCGCGTCCTCACAGATTGACCTCGACGGCCGCCACATCTTAGGACACCGCACATCCTTACCGCGACCTCGGCGGTCACACGACACTTCGAGGGCACCACCACGCCCACATACGCTCCACAAATTCCACGACCCCCGAACTACGACCGGGCTTGATTCCCGCCGGGGGTACGTAGGAATCCTATCGCGGAGTCCGGCCATCGACCTATACGGTCACCTAGGACACCACCACGTCCTCACATCGACCTATGCGGTCACCCGGGACACCGCCCGTCCTCACCACTGACCTCGGCGGTCACGACACTTCGGGGCACCGCCGCGCCCGCATCACTCACCCCGCTTAGCGCCGAACTACGACTAGGCTTGATTCCCCGAGGAATACGTAGAATCCTATCACGGGGTCCGGCTATTGACCTAGCGGTCACACTGAGGACACCGCGTCCTCACATTGACCTCACGGTCACTTCCTCTCCCGGCACGCGATCCGGATTAGGACCACTTATCTTATCGGTGACCCCACTTCTTTCATAAGTGACGTCGTCGAGGGCTTGTAAGTACCCCAATCTGGATCACCCCTTTCAAGCACCAGGGAAACACCGCGAGACTCATCAGCGCGGTCTCGGAGACCTCTCTCACTCGAAACTCTCTCAAACCCCCAACCAAACCAAGGGAGGAGCCTCTCTGGGATAAAAAGGGACAAAAGGACCTTTTGGGAATTTTCAGGAAATCATAAAAGCAATTAAGGTCTGTACGGACCTCTTTGTTTCAATGATTACTAAATCCCTTAAAGTCCACAATATTCCCTCAAATCCGGGAAAATGATTACTTCCACTGCGAGTTGGTCCGTACGGACCTCTTTGCATGCAAGATGGTCCGTACGGACCTTATTGCTCAGGGAACACCATCATTCCAGAATATTCTCCATCATTGCAGATTCCCTCAAATCGAGGAAATCCAAAATTCTGGATAACCAAGAAGGTCCGTACGGACCTCTTTGCTCTAAAATTTTTACTATAAATAGAGGGCTTCCCCTCCTCATTTTCAGACCCCTCCCTCTTCTCTCTTCCTCCCTTAGCCTTCTGGCTCCCCTCTAAGTCCTCTTGAGGCACTCCCGGCCCCTTTCGGATCCTTAGAGGCCTTAGAGCTCCCTTGTGGTGCTCAGAAGCCTCCCAGCGCTCCCGAGACGCTCCGCGCTGCCAGAGGCACTCTCGAGGTACTACGAGGCCCTCGTGGTACTCAGAGGCCTTGCACTGGTCTTTCCACGGTGTCCGGCTCTTTCGAGTCAAGCAGACGATCCCAAATCACGCCGAAACCTGCCCGAGTGACTCCACGCCACCACAACGCACGCCGAACCTGCGCAGAGTGATCCCAGACGATCCCCGCGCACGCCGAACCTGCGCCGCGCATCCTACAACCTCGGCTCACGCCGAAACTGCGTCCGCGAGACAATAGGTCCCTCCACGAAGCAATCCGATCCATGCAGGAACGCTACTCCGACCTCAAACACCATTCCCGGCGGAAGGCAGACACAAACCAACATTGGTAAGGCTTCCTTCCTATACTATTTCAATACATTTCCATACATAGCATACAATGTAGACATCCGATCTGACATGCATTTTTAAAAGCACACACACACACACACACAACATTTAAAGGATATTAGGGGTATCCAGAAAGACTCGTTTTACGAGGCTACTCGGAGTGAGCTCTAATATTCTAATATTCTCTTCTAGGGAGTCATCGACCTCAGAACTCAAAATCTCATCACACAAAAACGGTTTAAAATTATCTTTAAGCGTGCCCTTTTCAATGTTTTGGGCTTAATAAAAACGGCGTGGCGACTCTACAAATGCGAAAGCAAACGGCGAGACACCTTCCAACGCGAAAGATGCCAGATGCCGGGGCCGCGAGGCCTGCTCGGATCCGGGTAATTTCAATGTCGTGTTTTGTGACGAGTTGCATGTGAAAATTATGTGCAATATGTGCCGTGTTTTGTGACGGGTTATATGTGCTTTGCCGTGTTGGGACAGACTTTTTGTGCTTTGATTTTCTTTTGGTATTTAGCATTAAGTACTGTGACTGACGTACCTTTGCTGTGTTCACCTGCAGGATGAGGGGCTTTTGGCTGGGAAAGCCAAGAAGAAGAAGACTCGGGGATCGCTCGAGGCTGTTGTTGAGTTGTGGCAGCGGATGCCGGATATCTCTGTGGATGGCAGACCGAGCCCCAGGAGGCTGGTCTATGCTTCTGGCCTGGGCATGTTCGTGGAGAACTTGGCCGGGATCTCTGACACGAGAAAGAACAAGAGTATCTTCCTGGGCCTATCTGAGTATTGGTGGGATACCACCCACACCTTCCATCTGAGCTGGAGCGAGGTGACAGTGACGCCCACCGACTTTCTTTGCTATCACGGGCTTTCCTTGAAAAGGAGGGCCGGTGCGGTGGAGGGATAGGATAGGCGAGGATATCTTGGGCGAGGCTGTTGGGCTTTGCGCCTCTTCCTCGCAGGGGTTTAGGTATGCTGTACAGTGATGTTGAGATGAGGATCACGGCCAGTATTGGGGCCTATGTTCGGGGTACCGGCCAGGTGACGGCGGAGCAGCTAGCGCGCTCCTTCCTGTGGTTTGCCCTTTCTGAGACTTTGTTCTCGAACCACGCGACCACGGCTCCTATTGCTCTGTTGGAGAGCTTGATTGACTTGGAGAGAGTCTGTGATATTGCTTGGGGCGAGGCGGGCTTGGCCGAGCTCTACTTCTCTTTGGACCAGTTTAGCCGGGGTGTGACCATTTCTTTGGCCTGTTTTGACTTTGCTTTGGAGGTATGAGTTTATTGCTGTTTTTGATTTAGCAGTCTGTCATTTCTCCCTTTTTTTTTTCTTGCACTGAGCCTTTTCTGCTTTTGTCGCAGGTGTGGTTCTACGAGATCTTCCAGTGCTTCCTGTGGGATAGAGATCCTGGGGCCATAGCTGCGTATCCTGCCATGTTAGGCTGGGCCCGCTAGGCTAGGAGGAGGAGGACCAACAGGGGGAAGCTCACCATCGCTTACGGGGATGTGCAGGAGCATCTAGAGAGAGATATCCCAGAGAGGTTTGTTCTGTATCCCTGGGCTCGGTATGAGGATGATGATTTCGAGGGGGCTCCGGTGGTGACAGCGCAGCGGAAGATGCTGCGGGGCCTGACTTGCGATGTCATGTACCTGGGAGAGCGGGTCTTTTGGCAGCATGGCCCGGGTATGCTTCCCTTGGCTCCGAGGGACCCTCCTTTTGGGATGTTGGATTCCCGGGATATGGATGTGTTGGACTTTGAGAGGTATTTGGGCGGCGTGGGTGCCGATGAGTTTGTGTTGTATCGAGAGGAGTATGTAGCCTTCGTGAGGAGGAAGTTGAGGATGCCACAGGTGTTGGCGAGGGAGAGGGAGGCTGGTCCGTAGGGTCCCCAGAGGTTCCGGTGCCTGGGTCGGATTTTACGTATGTTCGTGGGGACTCATCGAGGAGGAGGGTGTACGTGCCCGTCCACTGAGCAGAGCTCTGCTTGCCTGCAAGTGGATCCTGATAGGCTGGTTAGTGTGCTTACTCTTTTCCATCTTGGCATCTTTTCAGTGTTTTTCTCTGTTTGTTGAGTATGCCTGTATTGCTGAGCTTTTCTTTGGCTGTTTGCTTGTGCAGGTCCCGGGGAGAGCCTATGACATGCTGACTCGCCGTTATGTGGCGATGAGGTCCTTCGCGAAGAAGATGGCGTCGAAGATGTCTTGCCGGTCTTCGCGACGTGTGCCGGCGTACCAGCCGATGCCTTCGAGGCATTCTATAGATGCTCCTCCACCGAGGACCGAGCCAGAGCCACAGCAGGAGGGACCCTTGCGGGGCGGCATAGCATGGATCTTGCGGGCGTCCTCGGGAGCTTCGGAGGTCGCGAGACCCTTTGCAGTTCTTTCCTCCGCGGATGCGCGGGGTGAGGGTTCGTCAGAGCCTTCCTTCTTCGATCCTTTCGTCGGATTTGATCCTTACGAGTACTTTGAGTACCAACCTCGGAGGGGTTCGGTATTCGGCGACGAGGATATGACTGGCGAGTTCACCGGGATGCCCGACTTCTCGCTTGAGGATCTTGGTGATGATGATGATGCTGAAGAGTCGGACTAGGGTTCATTTGCTTTCCCTCTTTCCATATCTTCTCTTTTTTTTTGTTTAGCAACAAACATTTATGGGTACCTGTAATAAAACACTTGTATTTGCATGGCAAAAGTATTTTATTTTAAGATGTAATGTCATTTTTGTGATTCCCGGGAATTTTCCTAGGAATTGTTGCTATTATTTTTTTATTTGTGCATGCCACGTGAGCTGGGAGTGCGTTTGTGGGTAGTGTATGCTTGCCGGAAATGGTTTTGGCCAGTGTTTGGGCATTTTGGAGCAAGGTCCTGCTGGGGACAGTGGTTGTTGTACTGTTTGCTGGGGAAGTGGGTCCTGGTTGCAAAGAGGTCCGTACGGACAGACCTAGGTTGCAAAGAGGTCCGTACGAACCAGCCTTGCTTTTGGGAAGGAAATAAACGCTTTCCAGTGTCTGGACTTTCCCCATTCCCCATTTGCAGCCATTTTCGATCTTTCTTCCCCATTTTCTCTAGGAACCTCCATTTTTGCCATGGATTCTTCGTACGTTCCAAGAATTTTGCCAAGGCTTTCGCAGGAACGGCAAGCACACTTCCTTGTGCAGCTGAAAATGTGGATGCGACGCCGTATGAGGCATCAGAGGCGGGCTTTCGAGGTAAGGTTTCGACTTTGCTCGATTTGGTCTTTTAAGGAGTTGGTTCCTGATTGGGAGTTGTTGCGGGCTGCCGCGAAGTTCTGGGATGTCAGGAGGCATGTGTATTGCTTCTCCTACAATGAAATGGTGCCCACCTTTGAGGATTTTCGGGCTCTGATTGGAGGACCGGAGGTGGAGGCCATCTCGCTTCCTTTGATTGGCGGTGTTGCCGTGAGCGTGAAGCTTGCAGGCTTCCTTCGGACTTCGTTGGAAGAAGTGCAGGGCATGATCCTTGATTCGGGTCATATTGACATTTACGACTGCCGGAGCGGTTTCATGGGTTGATGATGAGAGTGATGTCTCTTGGGATGCATTTGCCTTGTGCGTGATAGCGGCGCTCTTCGTGGTCGGCTCACTTGGGGTTTGCGATGGCGCTTTGCTAGATGTGGTTGGGCCTTCTTGCGAGAGTGGAGAGGATATTGTCCCGTTAGTCTTTGGGGAGACTCTTCATGGTATTGACCGTCGCGGCCAGGGATCGGTTCATGAGAGGGAAGCCCCGCTTTGCTCACCTTGTGGCTGCGAGAGAGACTTGAGGCCATGCAGAGGCTCAGGCGTCGTTTAGTCCGTGGTCATTTGCTCGGCGACCTCTTGTGTTGGATATGGATCGGTCACTTTGGGAGAGATGGATGGCACGGCTTAGTACGCATCGAGATCCGTTAGTGGGTTCCTTGGGGGATTGAGACTAGGAGGGCCTTTCGGGGAAGGGTCCTATGTTGTCGAGTTCCGAGGTTTGTCTTGGTCCTCCTTCTATATTCCGTCGCTTGTTTCCGGCGGTTTGGGATGAAGCGAGGAGCCTTTGTTGAGGCAGGATGACCTTGCTACTGCGGAGATAGTTCCTCTTTGTATGGCGGCTCAGGGTGCTTTCTTGTATTTTACGAGGATATGGAAGTATTCCGCTTTCCCTCTGTGGTGCTCCTTAGACGTCGGGAGAGTGTCGTATTGACGACTCGTGCACTTGGCACAGTATGAGCAACGTGTTGGGCGATCCCAAGTGGCTTTGGAGAAGCGAGGCGTGTAGCGATTACGGGACCCGGTTGCCGTAGTAGCTATTGCCTTAGGAGTGCCGAAGCACAGTCGACCCTCGGGATGTGACGGGGGAGACACTTTGTTTGACTACGAGACTAGAGTTGACCGGCGACGGGGAGAGGTCCTCTTTTGCGGACTCGCGGGGAGGAGATCAGGAGCCGAAGCACGGGCGAATGAAGCCACGAGAGCTGCTGGATTGTTTGACTCTACGGGGAGGACCACGATCTCGGGCGAGAGACGCGAGTTGGTTCGCGTGGAGCGAAAGAAGACTCGCCGGGGACGAGGGAAGAAAGGGAAGAATGGCGAGGACAAGCGCGAGATGGCGCGGAATGACCTCTAGGTATCCATTCATTGCATTTGCAAACACATTATTTGTTAAATGTATTAAGCTGTCTTTTAGCATGTTGTGAACTTGAGAGTAGACCGTGCTTGAACTCATCAAGAAATGTTGTAATCGTTAGTGATTTGTGATTTACTTTTAAAGCTTTGTCGAGAAGCAAGATCTCTTGTTCGCTTTTGTGTCTTTTGTGAACCTTGGCAGCGTCCATCTTTGGACTTTTACATTTGCATTTGCGGGCCCGAAGCGGCACAGGCCACGACGGCAATCCCCTTTGCTTGGGCTTTGTGTTTGGCTGAGAGGTTGGATGATCCCCTGACAAGTCGTTTTGACGGTCTTTTCCGTAGCTTCCTTGCCTCTGGTTGGCGTCGGGCTCTTGACCTCTTTTTTTTGTAGCTTCTGCTTGAGCTTCTTTTTTTTTTTATTTAGTGAGCCCTTGCTCGAGCTCTCTTTTTGTGAGCCCTTGCTCGAGCTCTTTTTTTTTTTGAAGCGCGTGAGGGCGAAGACAAGCCCTTGGCTTGGAAGCAGACATGGGTCAGTCGTTTGACGTTGAGTGACCCTCGGATGTCCTTTGATGTTGCCGCCGTTGTTTGACTTGGTCAAGGTGATGGTGGGGGCATGCTCCTGGAAAGTGTGTAGTTTGATGGAGGTCTTGATTGACATTCAAACTTTTGACTTTTTAGAGTATTTTTAGACCGGACCAATTAAGGTTGCCTACGTTCCCCGGACTAGAGGGCTCAGTGCTGCGTAGTTCGACACTACATGGAGTGCCAAGAGATGCACGATTGTTCTTCTTTAGGCGAAGTATCTGCGGAGTTTGCTTAGTTATTTGGATTCATGAAGGGATTGCCGTCTAGGTACATCGGCTTCATGGCACCTCAGGAGAAGATCTTTTGAACCACGAAAGGGCCGATCCACGTTGGTTCCCATTTTCCCAGATGGAGTTGGTTCGAGTGGGAGGCTTTTCTTTGAGTACAAGATCGCCTTCCACGATGTCTCGGGACTTGACTTTCTTGTCGAAAGCTCTAGCCATCTGCTTTGGTAGGCTCGGACGTGTTCCATGGCCTTTAGTCGTCGCTCGTCTAGCGAGCCAATTCGTCATGTCGGCTTGAGCCATTCGACTTCGTTGACGTCATTTTCAGCGGCACTCGGAGTGAGGAATTTCCAATTTGATGGGAAGAATTGCTTCCATCCCGTATGTCGGGCGAATGGGGTTTCTCCCGTGGCTAGTTCGGCCCGATGTTCGGTAGCCCCAAAGTGCAAGGTGCGGCTTCTCGGGCCAATCTCGTCCTCGGGTGGTCATTTTCGGATGATCCATTCGAGGGTCTTGTTTGCTTGCTTCCACGGCGCCGTTCGTTTGTGGCCGGTAGGGAGAAGACTTGTGGCGTGTGATCTTGAATTCGGCCGACGGTGCTGTCGCATTCCCCTTCGAAGTGTGAGCCGTTGTACGATATGACCTCATTTGGGATGCCGTATCGGCGAGATGATGTTTTCCTTGAGGAAATGCGCGACTTTCTTGTAGGTGAGTATCTTGTAGGACTTGGCTTCGACCCATTTGGTGAAGTAGTCGATGGCTACTAAGATGAACTCGTGACCGTTCTTTGCTGGCGGAGCGATTTTCCCGATGACGTCGATTCCCCAGTGGCAAAAGGCCGGGGGTGTAGTCATGCGGTAGAGATCGTGGGGAGGTAGATGATTGAGGTTGGAGAACCGTTGACACTTGCATCGCGGCTTCGGACGAAGTGGATGCGATCTGCCTCCATGGAGATCCGATAGTAGCCCATCACGAGAATGATTTGCATCGGGGCTGCGGCGTTCATGTGGGGACCGCAAGCCCCATTGTGGACTTCGTTCATGAACTTGCTTGCTTCTTCTGGGCGATGCGGCGTAGGAGTGGTCCATGGTAGCGTTTCTTGTACAGCATGTCCCCAAGGATGTCAAAGTGAGAGCGAGGCATTTTAGGGCCATGATGCTCTTGGCTTTGACCCCTTCTGTGTTGGCCTTCCTCATTCATGAAGGAGGTTTCCCCATTCTTGAGGTATTGGAAAATCTGGCTATACCATGGCTCTTTGATGGGCTTGGGTTCTGGTTCGATCTCGCAACAGTAGGCAGGAATTTCCTTTCGTCCGACTTTGAAGGGTTTGATTGCTTTTCCTTCAGGGATTTCCACGAGTGAAGCCAAGGTGGCTAAGGCGTCTGCAAACCTGTTTCGGTCTCTTGGCAGGTAGTGGAAGGTGACCTCTTCGAATTGTGTGATGAGGTCCTCCATGCAGGCATGGTATTTTTGCAAGCCTGGGTCTATGGTTTTCCATTTGTTGGAAACTTGGTTGATGATCAGGGCTGAGTCCCCATAAACTTTGAGTTTCTGGACATTCCTTTCGAGTGCGGCCTGTAGTCCGGCAGCGCAGGCTTCATATTCGGCGGCATTGTTGGTTACCTCGAAATTGAGCTTTATGGCGATTGGGGTGTGCTCGTCCTTGGGATCGACCAAGAGCATACCGATGCCGTTTCCTTTTTTGTTGGCTGCTCCATCGAAGAACAGTTGCCATCGATTTTCGCCTTCGATTGCGAAGATTCCCTCGTCTGGAAATTGTGGTTCGGGGCCTCGAGCTTCGTCGGTTGGGAAGTCAGCCAGTTGTTCAGCCATTGCCCGTCCCTTGATTGACTTTTGGTTCACGTACTTGATGTCAAATTCCGCTAGGAAGAAAGACCATTTGGCGAGCCTCATGTGACGAGATGGTTTGTCGAAGAGGTATTTGGTGGGTCCATTTTGGAAACCAAGTGTGCAGGTGTGCGACTGCATGTAGTGCCGTAATTTTCCGACAACCGTACCGGAGGCTGGCGCGAGGTTTTCTCGAGGAGTGAGTAATTGAGTTATTGCCTTGAAACTTTCGACTGACGAAGTAGATGGCATTTTCGACTCGTGACTCTTTCTTTTCTTGACAGAGCATGGCTCCCACTGCGGTGTCGGTCACAGTTAGGTATAGCAATAATGGCTTCTCCTCGTGGGGAGGACAGAGAATCGGAGGACTCACAAGGTATGCCTTTATTTTTTTAAAGGCATCTTGGCATTCGGAGTTCCATTCGACGTCGGCGTTTTCTTCATCAGTTTGAAGATTGGCTCGCACATGGAGGTCAATTGGTTGACGAAGTGGCTGATATACTGTGGATGCTTCCTGCTTAAAGTAAGGACTATGCTCGGCCCATGAAGCTTTTCACCTCTGTTTGAGTTTGCGGTGGTCTCATTTCGATGATGGCCTTGATCTTTTGAGGATCAACCTCGATGCCTCTCTCGGTGACCATGTATCCCAAGACTTTGCCTCGGCTAACCCCAAATGTGCATTTGGCAGGGTTTAGCCTCATTAAGTGTTTTCGAAGGCGATTGAAGAACTTCCTCAAGTCTGTGAGGTGTTGTCCATCCGATCCCTTTGAGTGGATGATCATGTCATCGACGTACACTTCGATCTCTTTGTGGATCATATCGTGGAAGAGGGCGGTTCTTTGCCGTTGGTAGAGTAGCCCGGCGTTCTTTAGTCCGAACGGCATTCTTGTAGCTTGATAGGTTCCCAGGGGGTTGTGAAGGATGTCTTTTCTTGATCTTCTTCGGCCATCTTGATTTGATTGTAGCCAGCAAACCCGTCCACGAAGGACTTGACTTCGAAATTGGTGTAGTGTCTACCAACATGTCGATGTTGGGTAGTGGAAAAGTCGTCACTTGGGACTTGCTTTGTTGAGATCTCGGAAAGTCACGCGGCGGTGCACTTTTCCATTGGCCTTGGTGGCCGTGACTATATTGGAGAGCCATGTGGGGTACTCGATCACCACGATGAAGCCGACGCGGAGCATCTTCTCGATCTCTTCCTTGACTTGTAAAGACCATTACGCTTGATTCGGCGTAGCTTTTGCTTGATGGGCTTAGCCTCGGGATTCAAGGAATCGGTGTTCTACAATGTTTGGATCTAATCCAGGCATGTCTCGGTAAGACCAAGCGAACACGTCCACGAATTCTTTGAGCGGTGCGTGTCAATGCGTCTTGCTCTGTGCCGGTGAAGAAACTTCCGATTTGCGTCTCTTTTGGCTCTTCGGCGGTTCCCAAATTCACTTTGGTTAAAACCTCCTCGCGGCTTGGGCCCGGTTTTCTCTCGTTTGATAACATGCTTAAAGATGTGCTTAATGTATTGTTCGTTTAATGTGTACGCTTCTTTATCAAGTGAATCGTTATTAGCTGTTTGTGTGTTAGTTAATTTATCGGTTGTTAAAGATGCAATGAGAAGAGATACTCGGAAAGATCGAAGCATTCATTAAGAGCATACGGGAATACATTATTGGCAATGAGTTCGTAATCTTCGGCGTGAGGCCATCGGATGACTCGAGAGACTCAAATTCAAAGATAATGGACTCGGGATGGGTTTTGACCTGGACTCTAGGACTCGAGAGGTCGGACCAAGTTGTTCGATCATGTCCTTTTTCTTTGGCGGTGGAGTCGGAGAAGGTGGCCCGGTTATTGAGTGGCAATGAGCTTGATAGGAGGCGGGGTTTGAAAGGCTTTGTGTCACCGTTCCCGATCATGGCTATCACGAGTTATCGAAACAAAATCGATTAGATCGGCATCTCGATTTCTTCTTTGAAAGAAGCGAGGTGGAGCGATGGCTCGTTCCAAGCATCGTCTGCGGAGTCTTTTGCTCTTGTTTTAGGCATTGCTAGCTCGAATGCGGACTCGTCCCGCTTGTTGGGGGCGGGGGGTGTTGACGAGAGAGTTTTTCGAGTTCTTACGCGAAAGAGAGTTTTCCGAACCAGAATTCATTGTGAATAGTGGTAGTCGTGGGTCCCGGCAGAGGTGGTTCGTCGAGAAATGCTCTTCGGACGGGATTTGCCTTGAGGCCTATGAATCTTGCTATGTTCTGTTGGAGCTTGTCCATGGTTGCCGGCCAGCTTTGTTTGGCGTTGATCAATTTTGTTCCCTTTCCTGGATCTTCTTTCAAGTTGTTATCCTTTTTTATGAAGTACTTGGTCATGTCGAAGCTGTAAGGGCGAAGATCGGAGGTTGCGTGCAAGCCTCTTTTGTTTTCTGTGGAGAGTTTCCGTGCAGCTCGCTTGTCTTCCGCAATGTGTTCGGGAGTAGGAATGTATCCCAGGCCATGTAGGGTATTCTGTTCTTTGATATTGATGATTTGTTGGGTACCCTGGTGGCGTTTTCCCAAACCGAGCCCCGGGATGTAGTTCATGTGCTTCATCATTTTCATCGGGGGAGGGATCTTGTCCCAAATCAAAGGCAAGTCTATGTGGCACACCTGGGCCTTTGGGCTTTCGATGGTGAACCCTGTTAGCATCATGCTGTTATCATCGTGTTTGATCTCTAAGACCAGGACGCCGTTTGTGTTGGTCCTTTCAGTGACTATGCTATCACCGTAGATGATGGTTAGATCTGTTCCTTGGACGAACTTTACGCACTGATGGAGAGTGGATGCCACCCCATTGATGCGGGTGTAGCCAGGGCGTCCCAAAATGGCGATGAATGTGATCGGGATGTCGATGACTTGGAAGTCGGTCGGGACCATTTGTTTTCAGAACCGCGAGGTTCAATGTGGCTATTCCCAGAGGCTGGGGGCGGGACGTTGAGTCGTATGCCTTGATTGCTGAGTTGAGGGATTTAGATCGATTGCTTTGATCCCTAGCAAATCCATCATTTTGGATGGCGGGACATTCGTGGATGATCCTCCGTCTACGAAGACAGGAGACGGCGCTCGTCCGGTTGAAGCTGTTATGTAGAGAGGCTCATTGTGTTCGGCCCCAAATTTTGGAAGGTTGAGCTACGTGAAAGTGATGATGTTGCTTTGTAATTAGCGTTGCCAATCATTTGAGCGCTTCATCGAGTGTCACCGTGATGGGAACCGTAGTGCAGGCCGGACTTTCTTCCAACTTGAGCTTGTGCGGGTAAGATGAAGTGAGTAAGGACCGAGCGAGATGTTAGCACAGTACGCTTGAGGCGAGCTAAGACGGGATCTTAAGCCTTTGGGTCCCGAGTTTCGGCTTCTTTGGCATAGGGCCCCTTTTCGGTTCGTGGCTCGGGTATGGTGGCCTTTTGTCTGCCGTGGAGGATTCATCAGGATTTGGCCGGAACGTGTCGGAAACGTTCACCTCTGGCTTCTTGCTTTGCTTGCCTCTCCGATCTAGGTAATGGGAGGACCTTGGTTGGCGGAGGGCCAGACGGCGCATGTCAATTCGTTCACCGTCATAGCTTTTGTGGAAGCGTCAACAGTGGCTTTGATATCTTCCCAAGACGGGGTTGAGGTATACGGACCTTCGGGCCTTCGGTGGTGGTGCGGAGCTCGTCCCAGGTGCTGATCATGATGGAGCGAGACGTTGTCGTGGCCTTGTGCGGAGCTAGGGCAGGAGATTTGCTTGGAGTAGATGACGTAGTAGTCAAACTTTCTGAGGGTTCTCCAAGGGTTCCGGCGTGGGATCACCGGATTCATACCTCTTCTTCAGTTTTTGTTGAGAAGAGGGCTTCTTCTTTCTTCGAGAACGGCCCTCGTTCATTTCATCTTGGAAATTCCATTTCCCGGACAAGCCTTTGCAATCGCGGACGTCCCACAAGATGTGTTCGTTGTT
>JAFEMH010006134.1:32500-134280 GCA_022495995.1 Adenophora triphylla var. japonica | reverse complement strand
GTGGATCAATCAGTCTGGTAGCCTCGCAGTACTGCTCTTTCCCCGCCCTCAAGGCCTCTTCGCGAGCTATCACTTCGGGATCATCATTTCTCAAAGCAAAACCGAAGCTCCCGTCTCTCATAATCTCGCCGTAATGTCACCAAGTGATTTCATCGTGGTTGCTCTTGGCCTCTATGTCTCTTAATGTCCTAATAAAAGAATAGTCTCGCCCTAAAATACTCTCGCTGCCGAGCCTCTATCATCACTGTACATACATCGCCGCTCCTTCGTACCCATATCGTATACTTTCTGGTCGAAATGTGATACCTTCTAGTCTCGACTGAGTAAAGTGGTCGTATCGTAAGTAAGCCCTCTAGAAATGCTCGCTAAAGAACTCGTGTAAATGGGAGGTCACTATAATCATCGGCATGGTATTAATCGTCAACCGCTCTCTCAAAGTCCGAACGGTCCGTCATGGTATCCGTACTGCTCGCTCACTATAGATGGAGTGCAAAAGGATGATACATGTAGTCCCGAAGCTCCGACAATCACCGACTCGTCCCGAATATCTCTCATAGTCTGCAATCCCCACGCCGGAATCCACAGTACAGTTTGCTCATGGTCTCATATCTGGCCAAGGACATCCTCCTACGCTAACCTCGCAAGTAGCGGCATCCCTCAATATCCTCGCGATGTCCAGCCTCCCAAGGTAATGCCGTCTCGCCCTTCCGGCAAAGGGGCGAGATCAAGCGCAATATCTCATACATGCCCACAATGATAGTAACTGGGCCGCTCGAACCCACGTACTCGATCCTCCTACTAATCTATCAATGCCGTGGTATGTCTCCTCGCTAGCAATGTGGAATGATGTCCATTGCTCCACGTCCTGGATTGAATATGCCCATGTCAACTCCTCGATCACCTCTCACCCAGCTCACGACATCTCTATACAGAAGCCGGACACACTCCGAGCTGTAGCCACAAGCAGAAGTAGTCCGCAAGGGTAATGTAACGAGCAATACGAATATATCTAAGGAAGTCGATACATCAAACGTATCGGGGCTGGTCCGACTCAATCTGGCTATATGAGTCAAGTCTATGAATCTATCGTCCACGACACAATGTCCGATACCCAGCCTGTCGATAATCCCAAGAATTCGATGGTCAAGCTCCGTAACCGATCGTCCGTCTCGCGGAAATGCCACAGCCCTCGACTCAGCCCACACTGGGCCAAGCAGCTCGGAAATCCTCCATCGCTAAGTATCAGATCGTTGTACGATAGGGGTGAACATATGTCGCTCCGAATCCCAAAAAGCACGAAGCGCTCTGAGCGCATCCCAATCAATCTTCCAATCTTTTAGAGACCAAGATGCACGGTATGCTATACCTCCCCCACAATAAGTTTTCTGTTGTTTTTGAAGTGAAAGGCGAGAGTTCAAGAATGTCTTGTTGAAATTGATACTCTCGAAAACAATTTCTCCATTTTAATGCTCCATGTTGCATTTAAATCGGGTCACCGGGATTTTTTACCTATTAATATCAGAATAGTTGTAAATTTTTAATATTTAAAATTAGGTTTAGAATTGAGGTTGGCTTCATAGTATCAACAAATCTTGAGCTCTAGTTCAAACTAAACTAAAGGATAATGGTGTCCCTACCTAACCACTTACACCCCTAGATATAACTTTATACAAATTAATTGCTCAGTATAGCTCTACCATTTTACAATTCTTTAGCAATATAATTATTAAGCAAACAAGTATATGCTTCCAACCAGCCTTTAATCCAAAGATACAAACCTAATTAAGCCGTAAACATTTACTAATTTATTTTTATCTCTTGTTATAGCAATATAATTATTGTGCAATTTTCTATTAATATATGTTTCAAAAATTTTTAGTTGGTTAGTGTAGTTGAAATTCAAAATTCACTTGTTGACCTCGGAATCAATACCTACACTTAGTCCTTTAAGTGCCTATTTGATAAACCTATCCCATCCCTAAATGCAACATTATATGAAATGCAAATATCACTTTGTCTACTTGCTTTATAATCGAAAAATCAAGAAATTTCTGCTTTTGGATTTTTTAAATTATTACTATTAGAATAATTTTAAATATTAATATTTATTGTCTTCAAATTTATTGACTTTTTGTTGAACTTTTGATCACAAATATATGATTGTTTAATTATAAACTTATTTAAATTCTAAAATTCCCATTGATTCACCATTAATAATATTATCAATAACAACTTTTAGAATTTTATGAACATGATTAATCTCTCATAAATTTGTGGCCAAGTTCAACAAAAAGTCAAATGGGACAAACATTTTGGGACTGGGAGGGAGTATAATTACAATGATGAATTTAAATTAACATTTATAAACAAGATGAGAGTCTTTCTCATCCACAACTATCAAAACCCTATCCCATCTTTGACTAAGAAAGACAAATAGCAAACAAGTTCCCCCGACCGTCTCGAGCAAAGGATTTTCTCTCGTTTAATAAGAAATTTTTCCGGTTTCCACCGGTCTCTTCTCTCTAAGCGATCTCAAACATCACAATGAGCCAGGATTGTGAAGCACTGCTTTTACTCTCTTTCACTCTGTGTTCACTACAAGAAAATGAGGATTTAGCTACAAATTTTTTAGCTACAAAAATATTTTGTAGTTCAAAGATTTACATTAACGATTTAATTATTTATTCGTAGACAAATCTCTTTTGTTTTTATGATAATATTAGTTTCTCAGTAGCTACAAATGCTAGACTAAGACAACAAAACAAAAATATTTGTCGCTGAACAATTGCTAAAATTTTGATTCCTGACAAATTTTTTGACGCACTAAATTTCCCGCACAAGTCAAAATGTAAATAAGATTTGGCTACAAAAATATAACTCATTTGTTATGAAATTATTGCAAGATGTACTCGAAATCACCCTTAAAATCACCCATAACATTATGCTAAAATCACCCCTAAAATTTAAGTACATTCCATAATACACATATTACAATACATTTAATAGAATATTTTGGGATTAGCTTATCAAATATAAAAGGTGCCATTAGCCTCCTCAATTTAAAACCTATTCCTTCCCTAATTCTATTCAGTAGAGCTCACCCCTTTTAACTCGTGGCCATCAGAGGTAATCGAAGGGACGGCCAACAGAGAGGGTAATCAAGCGTCGACGAGGCGCGGCGATCGGGAGGGGCCACTGAGAGAGACGATCCTGACGGCTCGGCAGAGCGTACAAAGACGTACGCTCCTCAAACCTAGCCGCAACCCACATCATCGCAGCCGTAACCTAGCCGCAACCTAATTCCCTGTGTACACGCTCTCAATCGATTCAATCCAGTATGATAAACTTCAATCTATCTTCTGTTCTCAAATTTTCTCGTTTGTTTTCGCGATTTTCTTGTACGAATTAACTTCGATTGACATGGGTCCTGGAGGGTAATAATTGATGTAACATACTCTTTACTTGACAGTAATGTTTCTTCCGATTGAACATACTACTATTCTATATATAATGTTTATGTAGGAGATGGCATTCATCAATATTTGAGTATGACTTAAAGTGTGGCATGTAGGATATGCACTCAAAGTGCGTTCGGGCCTCACGGTTTACAAGCATGGGTTTTTTCCTTTCGTTTTTGGCTCCGATTTTTTTATATGCATTAGACATGTGTAAGTCTTTAATTCATTGTCTCTATTTAACCTCTCGGTATAGTTTTGTGAAAAGAATCCTTTTACCTGAAAAAGCTTCAACAATCTTCAAAATGGAGGTTTGAAAGACTTTCCGGAGTGGTGTATGATAATCAAAAATAGAGGTCTCTCGTTTCAACAATGTCAGGAGTGTGCATGATATACTATCAAAACTTTTTATCTCAGATTCTCCATCTCGTCCCAACGTAAGAGGTGAGTATTCCTTTTTGGACCATTCCATGTGGATGGATATTTACAAAAACCGTAAGGCCAACCTCCTTAAAAAAAAAAAAAAAAAAAAAGCTAAAAAGGACTTGCTCCTCAGATGGAGGGGAGTATTATTTATATCTCGAGTTTCGAGAGTTATCTTGTTTGTGGTTGGTCATTATCTCAGTTAGTAACCTTTTTATTGACCGGTTTATCTCTATTCGTAGACCCGTACTTCAATATTTATCTTTATTGATGTTGATCGAGCAAATTGTTCGAAACAATCACCAGATGCGACTAAAATTTTGTGTCTAGACTTGGAAGCAGGTTTATTATGGGGGAGGGGGTGAAAACAACATTACAAGCGCATATTTGAGCAAATTTTATTCATAATTTCTTTTGCGTCTTTTATAATTTTCTTTGAACATGTTTTCTTATTGCTTTTCATCTTTCGAGTGCTAGCCATCCGATTTTTGAGCAAAGGGAATATCAGACTGAAGCTCAATCAGAACTACAAGAGTCAAGATAGCAAAGATTGCCACGTCTTTTTATGGAAGGCTACCGTACTATGCCTTACCATGGAATATTGTATCTTAATAATTGGTTACCACGAGCCATGGTGAGATATAAAAGCCTACTGGGCATGGCCGGCCAAATCAAGAGATAAGTAAGTATTGCATTCCTCAAACTTTATTGAATGCAATTTGTTAAGAGTTAACGTGATAAGGCATGTAGTTTTTTCTTAGAACTATGAATATCATGCCAAATATCATAATATGGATATCGTCTTGCAAAATAATAATAATAATACTTATCAAAAAAAAATCATGGTTAAAATTTTATTCACACAGCTTTTTTTCGCATGGTAAATAATAGAAAATGCGGAGGTTCTACATTCCTAATTATGGTTTACTAATCTTTTCTGTGTATTTTAATAACTTGTATTGCTATGTTCACTAATAGGCAGTGAGGAGTTTAGGTCGGATAACAAGTTGCTTTTTCAAAATTATTTGGTAATGGCATTCTCGATGTTTAAATTGGTTGGGTTATCCCCTGTAATATCAATCAAGGAATCTCATATGCATATATCATTTTGTCAAACTGATGGTGGCTTGTAGCCTTTTCCTACATCGCTATTGAGTAAAATTTACTAGTTATCTTTTCTTTTTATGATTTATATTTTATAATGAATTTTGATCTCTATTGATGTTATAATTTTTGGGTCACTATGTTTTGAAGAGTTGGTAAAGTGGGTGTTTATTCTAAAAGGTCTGGTAGTCCTTTAATTTTAGATGGGATAAACTTGGCAATTGAATGACAGGTTTTCATTGCCACGGTTCATTTTAAGCCCTAAAGATGGATAACCTGTTGCATTTCTTATTCCAGGTTAACGCTTTTGGACGGAGGGAATAGCTCTCATATTATTAATGTTAAGCATTCTTTGCTTTGTAGAGGTCATTGAGTCCTTGTGGCATTTGGGACATTAAAGGGTTTCTAGTGGGTTCCCTTGTATTTCTCAGTGATCTTGGATTATCTTGGAAGTTAGAGCAGTCTCTCTCTCTCTCTCTCTCTCTCTCTCTCTCTCTCTCTCTCTCTCTCTCTCTCTCTCTCTCTCTCTCTCTCTCTTTCTCTCTCTCTCTCTTTGTTCCTTCCCCTATTGTGTATATGCATCAAGCGCCGATGTTGTTTCTTATTCTTTTTTCAGCTGATGCTTTATGCATGCCAAGTATAGGCTTATTGCTGTCATACATCATGTTGAATTTGATGCAGTAGCTATAGTTGAATAATCTTTGTTAATATTCAGTTTTTTTCGTTTTGCCACTGTGATTCACATCTATAGATGGTATCCTCAATCTGGGACTAGCAAGCATGCCTTGCATTTGAGGTGGTACATCTTCAAGCCCCAAATAATGACCAAAATCTGACTCTGTGTTGTTGCAGAAAACAGTTGTGTCAGTGGATCTACTTTGTTCCAAGTGCAGAAAGGTGATGAAGTTAATATCAATCATTGAAGGAGTCAACTCGATTGTACTCGACCCATCCAAAAATACCGCGACAGTAATTGGTGAAGCTGATCCAGTAAGGATCATTAAGAAGGTGAGGAAATTCAGAAGTTCACACCTCGTATTAAACTCTGTAAATGTACTTGTAGCATTGTATGAAAGTTTGCTCTAATATATTTTAGGCAATGGTCAAGAAGTATGATTGAGCCAAAGGTTCCCACTTTATAAGCTGTAACGGTCATTATTGTTAGCCTCTTTATTTAAATAAGTCCTCTTTGGTTGTTTCATATGCTCTAGTTTAATTAGAGATCATTTTGGAGTTCACCGTATATCTTTTATTATTTAAAGTTTATTGTTTGGATTTGTGGAAAAAACATATGAAGAGCTATATACTCATTTTTTTCTCTTTTTGTGTATCATATAAGTGCAGGTGAATCTTAGTGAGTACGTTGAACGAAGTTTACACAGCAAAATATTGTAAGTTTTATATGTTATATAGCGTGAATGTTATTGCTTATTGTGATCACCTCCATGGAATTTTAATAACTTATTATCTATTTTTTAATATTGCAGCTTATCATTATTATTCTGTACACAGTCATTTGGCTAGAGCTACTACGTAATTACTTATGGAAAGAAAATTTATATAGTTGGACATTGAAATAGTGAAGATTTGAGATAGTGAAGATATGTTTTTGTCGCTATAACTACATTGAGATAGTGAAGATTTGAGATAGTGGAGATATGTTTTTGTCGCTTCAACTGAGATATTAGAGACATGTTTTTTTTGCCTTCGTTATTTGGGATGTACCAACAATTTTAATGATAATTAGTTATATTTTGATAATGTGTAGTATTTTGATAAATATAATGTTTTCACATATATATTATTTTTTCTTGGAGCAGCAATTAGATTAAAATCACATTTGATTAAAATCTCATTTGCAACACAATATTTCGTAGTAAAAAAGATGGCTACGCTATGAAAATGTTTCATAGCAAGACAGTAACATTCGGCGACGAAAATATTTTGTAGTAGAAGAATATATTTATAGCTATGAAAATGTTTCATAGCAAGATAGTAACATTCGGCGACGAAAATATTTTGTAGTACAAGACCGGATAATTTGGGACGAATTAATTCGTCGCTAAAAGAATTCATTTAGCTACGAAAAATACCCTTTAGCGACGATTTTATATTTTGTCGAAAACTTATTTGGCGACGAAATTTATTTTTCGTAGCTAAAAAATATACCTACGACTACGAATATTATTTCGTCGCCAATACCCTTTAGCGACGTCGCATAGGCGACGAAATTGCGACGAAAACAGATTCGTCGCCAATACTCTTTAGCTACGAAATCTTAACATTTTGCTACAAATTTTTTCGTAGCAAAATCTCAATTTTTTTGTAGTGGTTATACGGTCACAAGTAAAAACAAGGTAACAGTATAACACCAGTGAAGAGAAAACAGACACTGTCACAAACATGGATGTGATGTTTGAGATCCTGAGATACAATACGGACAGTGAAACTGGAAAAACTCTTATTAAACAGAAAATCCTTTGCTCAAACAGTGGAGAACTTGTTTGCTCTGTCTTTTGAAACGAAAGATGGACGGATTTTGATAGCTGTGGATGAGAAAGACTCTCATCTTGTTTATATTTTAAGATGTTAACCACCAACCACAATACCCTATAAGCAGTGCCACTAAGAGTTTTCTTCCTAATTTTAGACAATGATTAGGAGTCTAATTCCTTAACAATACTTTCATCCAAGTCTTCCTAATTTTAGATATTCACCCCCCTCCCCCTTTGACTTTACACAAGATTCGACCTAAGGTGCATCTAGGGTGCCAGGATTGATATCAGACGCTCAAACGTAGGCGACATACATTACCGTCCGCGATGCCATCAATCGCCCCAAAATGGGATCTAGAACCAGTAAGGTAGTGTGCGGTTGAATATGTTACATTATTGAGACATTCACCCCCTTCCTCCCCCTTTGACTTTAAAAGACTTGAAAATTAGATATTTAGTAACTTATCTAATGTATTGATTGGTGTTGAAATTATTAAAATTAGATATTTAGTAACTTAATTTATACACATCACTTTTTCCATTTTTTCCATTTATGTTATGGGTGGTAATTGTGTTGATTATGAGTACGGTTGTTTATTTCTCTAGCTATTGTTTCTTTTGGCTTCAATTTTTCTTCTTTAACTTACTGCTCTGGGAAAGGGTGAACTTTGTCTCCAGTCCTCTTGTCTTTACTGTAAATGTACTTGTTAGTTTGTTACCTAGGTGTGAGATAGAGGTGTTACGAATAAATTCTCGATCCTAGAGTAGATGTTTAGAAAGATGAACTATCCCAGTGACATCGCTTTATGGATCCTAGATAGAATCCCTTTGTGTAACACCTAAGGGAGTAAAAAACAACCTTCAGAGTAAAGTTATGCTTGTTTTTAGGATCTCAAATCATAACACTAGCATAAGGTTATAGAAAAAGATATGCTCGTATATTTCAATCACTGAAAGATACTTAGAAGACAACTGTGGAGGTCAAAGTTGATATATTTTGGAGATTTAAGGCCTAACTTTAAAATGGAACTCTTTTAGTAATGCTAATGAACCGTGAAATTAATGACAAAACAGACTATTTACGGAAGGTGATCGTGAAGGAACGATCACCCAAATATACACAAGTCAGGGAGATCATGACAGAGCAGAACAAGCTGATAACCGTGACATCAGATACAGATATTATCAGTGCAATGCAGTTGATGACAGGTAAATTAACACAATTGCAATTAAATCGTTTGTGCTTAGTACAAGCCCAAGTAAGGAAATTCTAACATATTATTGTGTGTAAATGCAGAAAATCAGATACGACATGTTTCGGCAATAGACGAAAGGATAACCGGGATGATTTATATCGTAGATGTTGTAAGAGCAGTGGTGGAGCAGCAAAGTGGAGAAGTGAAGCGATTGAATGCATTTATTAAGGGTGATTGGATTAGAGAGAAAGGGTTTACATACCTAACACGGCGGTGGCGGTGGAGTTGAGAGGGACGGCGGTGAGGCGACAGCGTTGAGAGATCGTGGCGGTGAGACGACGGCGGCAGTGTGATGTACCCGATTTTTTTTTGAAAATCAAACGGAGTCGCCACGCCATTTTTGTTTTAAGGGCCAAAACTTTGAAAAAAGCCCGAGATCAGAGATTTGGGTTCGGAGGTCACGTTACGCGCCGGGAAGGACGTTAGTGTGCACCGGAGCGCCTCGTAAGACAAGTCTTCCAAACATTTGAAATCCTTTTGTGTGTGTGTGTGTGTGTGTGTTTTGACCAAAATGAGTTGAAACTGAGAAAAACAAAAATGGGGAACTCTTTATAAGACTTTGAACAATCCCCAAGATTTTTGGTATGATTTTTGGGTTGAGTCTTGGCACTCAAAAGATTTTTGGGAGTTGAAAAGCAATTCTGCCAGAATGAAAAAGGCAGTTGACCCTTGACTTTGAAATGGACTTAAAGGCTTCAAAACCTCAGAATCTGGGGAAAGTCCGAGAATGAAAGTTTCTTAAAACACCCTAAATAGGGTTTCTGCAAAGGAACTTTCCATTTTGGAAGTAATTTGAGGGGTCAAAACCTTCTGGAAATCTCAGATGTGAAATCTGGATTTCCAGAAGCTAATGAACTGGCCTCTAAGAGAAAAATTGAAAGATTGGGTTTTACTCACGCAAAAAATAAAGTAAAAATATGTATGGAAAGATCTGGATGTTGGCTACAAAAAGTATTTTGTAGTCAACACCAAATTCCAAGTTTATCTATGTCCAAAAAATTAGACCATGGACTGAGGTCTGAGAAAATTGCTACTGGACAGCAACTTCTCAAGAGAGAAAATATGATTTTAAAAGGGGGTTTTTGCATCCATGCTTGTCCCCATTTCCCTAGGTTTTGGTTAGTGATCACTAGACATTTTAGTGGTGAATCAACTATACCAAACCATCCTTGGGGTACATTAGGACTAAGCACTTCATTTGCTTGGGAGCGGAATTTTATCCTTTGAAAATGGGATTTGGTGCTTGAAAATGGTATTTAGGGTTTTGAAAATGCATTTTGCAAGTAAATAAGAACACATTGAAGAAAATGTTGATCCTTGTAGAAGATCATCCATGGAGATGAACTTCCATGGTGATCTTCTTGGATCTAAGACAAGAAGATAAAATAACTACATTTTGTAGTTTAAAGATGCATGCATGAATGAGAGACTTAGTGTAGGGAGAGGGAGGTTATACCTATCTTCCTTGTGTCTTGTGTTTGAATGGATTCAAAGGCTTGAATGTGTTTAGGATTTGAAAGTGTTTAGGGTTGATGATTTGAGTTGGTTAAAGAGAAAACAAGTAGATAACAATGAAGTCCTCTATGTTTTCTCTCTATTCCTCCTCCTAAAGGGTGATTTGAGCTTGAGTTAGTGTATGTATAAGAGTATGTATGAGAGTGATTTGAAGTGTTTGTGAGTGAGTGAGATTTGGGAAAGATTGAAGAGAAAATGGTGGCAATTCAAGTGAATTCCCACTTTGTTTTCTCCTATATTTCGCCCGAGTTTCGTTCTTTGTGATCAAATTGTGTTGTTTTAAGCGAGAGAGGAGGGTTCAATTTATAACCCCCTGTGAACATCAATCATATCCGCGCGAGGTCCTTGTAAACGTGCACAGTGCATTAAATCTTTGCTCCAGGCTTTGAGCAGGAAGAATATTATTCAAAAATTTCCGGCAGTTTGTTTTTCAACTTGCCTAATTCGGATTTTTCCAATTTCTTTTGCTTTTTGAGATTCTTTTCTTGGTTTAACTTTAAATGGCAATGCCCACTTTACCCTTGCTTTGTTAGAAAGGTTAGGGTTTGTTAGAAATGTTAGAAATGTTAAAACTCTCGTTAATTTTCTAACGAAAGTACTAACGGCTCAAATTGGAGCACTTACGGTAGCCCTCGGCGACGGTGCTTTCGAAGGAAGCGGGGTCGTCGATAAGAGTAAGGCTCCATATTTGGCGGGATGATCAGGTGATCGAGTGGCTGGACCTAATGATAGGCTACCTACGTATCCCTAGTGAGAATCAAGCCGGCCGTAGTTCGGGTCTTTCGACTATCTTTAGTTGTCGACCACAGGAGTATTGTTTTAGGATGTCAACAGCGAGCGAGTTCTACGGATCGATTCTTTGAAAGAAACTTCGATGGGGATAAGAAATGACCCTCTTCGGTCGATGGCTAGGGTTGTATATCCGCTCTGTGGGGATAGGAATGACCATTTTGGTGCAGTGGTGAACCTAATGATAGGCTACCTACGTATCCTTAAGAGGAATCAAGCCAGTCGTAGTTCGGGTCTTTCGACTATCTTTAGTCTTCGACCCTCTTGTTTTAGGAAAGTCATCCTAAGATTTGACTATTTTTGGGAAGTCACCCTAAGGTCGACTATTTTTGGGAAGTCGCCCTATGATCGACTATTTTTGGGAAGTCGCCTAAGGTTTGACTATTTTGGGAAGTCGCCCTATGATCGACTATTTTGGGAAGTCGCCCTATGGTTTGACTATTTTGGGAAGTCACCCTATGGTTTGACTATTTTTGGGAAGTCGCCCTATGGTTTGACTATTTTTGGGAAGTCGCCCTACGACTATTTTGGGAAGTTTGACTATTTTTGGGAAGTCCCTAAGGTTTTGACTATTTTTGGGAAGTCGCCCTAAGGTTTGATTGTTTGGGAAGTCACCCTATGGTTTGACTATTTTGGGAAGTCACCCTAAGGGATGATTGCGATTTATCGCTTTCCTCGTGTTGTGTGTGATAGCGTTTTAGGTGCCTCAAACCTTGATGATGGCGTCTTAGGTGCCTCGAACCTCGGTGATGGCGTCTCAGGTGCCTCGAACCTTGATGATGGCGTCTTAGGTGCCTCGAACCTTGATGATGGCGTCTTAGGTGCCTCGAACCTTGATGATGGCGTCTTAGGTGCCTCGAACCTTGATGATGCTCGAACCTTGATGATGGCGTCTTAGGTGCCTCGAACCTTGATGATGGCGTCTTAGGTGCCTCGAACCTTGATGATGGCGTCTTAGGTGCCTCGAACCTTGATGATGGCGTCTTAGGTGCCTCGAACCTTGATGATGGCGTCTTAGGTGCCTCGAACCTTGATGATGGCGTCTTAGGTGCCTCGAACCTTGATGATGGCGTCTTAGGTGCCTCGAACCTTGATGATGGCGTTTTAGGTGCCTCGAACCTTGATGATGGCGTTTTAGGTGCCTCGAACCTTGATTTGAAATGATTTCCTTTGATGGTTTAGGATAGATGGTCCTCTAGTGGACTTTATTTGAAGGGATCGGTTTTACGTCTGGCTGTCGAAGGAAAGGATGACCGTCTTTGGTCGAGTGGTGGACCTAATGATAGGCTACCTACGTATCCTTAAGAGGGAATCAAGCCGGTCGTAGTTCGAAATCCTTTGGACGAGTTAGGAATAGGTCTAGGATCTGGGCCTTTTGATAATTTGGAGGTTTGTCACCTTAAGGAACTAAAGCTTTCGTCGCTATTTGCGGAGATAGAGATAGCTTAAAGCTAAGGGTAATCATGCAACATTTGAGATATGTTGAGGGACTAACGTACCTTTCTTTGTGCTTACTGCGGGAGAGCAAGTCGCGGGGCTGTGTAGTAGTTGATAGTGTTGAGAGTCTCGATGTATCGATTGAGAACTTGGCGTCTCTGTCCATTTGTATTTGAGAACTTGGCGTCCACGACCCACTTGCCTTTGAGAACTTGGCGTCTCGACCGATTTGTATTTGAGAACTTGGCATCACGACCGATTTGTAATTGAGAACTTGGCGTCCACGACCGACTTGTATTGGAGAGTTTGGCGTCCACGACCGATTTGTATTGGAGAACTTGGCGTCACCGACCGATTTGCACTTGAGAACTTGGCGTCCACGGCCGATTTGTATTTTGAGAACTTGGCGTCTCGACCGATTTGCATTTGAGAACTTGGCGTCTCGGCCGATTTGTATTTGAGAACTTGGCGTCTCGACCGATTTGCATTTGAGAACTTGGCGTCTCGGCCGATTTGTATTTCGAGAACTTGGCGTCTCGGCCGAATTGTATTTGAGAACTTGGCGTCTCGGCCGAACGGTAGATACTGGAGGTGGTCTTCATTGGGGCTGTTTTCATCCATTTGTGGACATTGGAGGTCGTCTTTAGCAAGTTGCGAGCCGGAGCTTGTCTTTGCCAAGCTGTAGATCTTTGGAGGCGTCTTCATCCATTTGTGGACATTGGAGGTCGTCTTTGGTGAAGATCATCCTTGCCGAAAAGGGGATTTGATTTCACGTTTGAATTCTGCGTTCGTTAGTGAAGAGGAAGATGCATATATGATATTTATGGTGACGGATGCATGCATAGAGCCAAAAATGATTGTGAGAGTATCACTTTGCATAAGTTTGCGAGATGATGCATTTACTTGCTTTCGAAGATGCACTTAGCCTAAGCTTTTGGCGGGGAATTTAAGATCTTCAATCACTTAGGATTGTTCCTATTGATTCAAGTTTTGTGCATGCTACATGAGCCACAGGGAGATTTTTGTGGGGATGCATGGTGATGAGAGGGGATGTATGTGTTGTTATTTGTTTGGGACAAACTTTGGTAGGTGGGGTGATATCCTTTGGTCGCGGACTGAATTGCATGTTATTGATGAGGTCAATTTTGATCTTGGGATGAAGTTGGATTTGAACCCGGGTCTCGATTGAAATTTCTTTTCGAGTCTCGGACATTTGAAGGCGACGGCGACGGGCTCTAGAATCAAAGCATGTTGACATGAATGAACCCTCTTTTGCTTGGGTTAGTTGTGATTTGTGAAATGCTGATATGAGGAGATTCCCAATTCTCAACTTTTGATGATGCGGGAGTTGCCATATGCCAAGTTCTAAAGCTGAAACTCCAAGATAGTTGTTGAGGTGACTAGGCCTTTCTTACGAAGATAGGTGTGACTTGATAAAGCCCCATTCCATGGAAAAGACATGGCGAAAACCACGGAATCTTTCTTTGAATGATTTGATGAAGCCCCGGAGTTTGACAAGCGTCACTCTGAGAGGTCCAGTTAAAGGTTTGGTGACATGCGATGAAATGCCGAGCCAATCGATCAACGTGAGAGCCTTGAGTGAAGTTGTCATGAAGGGAGAAACCCATCTTTGATACCGACTATGAAACTAGAATCCTCTCTTCGAAGAGTGTCTTCCATATGGGAGCTGTTAGCCATAGTGGCACTTGGCTTGTTCGTGGCTTCAATCATATTCACCCTACTTTTTTTTAGGGAATGGATTGTTTTGTATTGGGTCCTTAGGGTCCCCTTTTCGATCAGTTCTCATCTTGCCCTTTTCGGGAGTCGTGTTGGAGGTGGAAGAAACCCGGTATCCGTAGCGGAGTGCGACAACTTCGGCTGGCGATTGTAAGCCCTCTCAAATTTAGCCCGGAATTGATCATTGCCCGTAGATCCGGATAGGGAAATTGCTAAGTGAGACCCTCGAGATGTGGTTTCGGGCGTGGTGAAAGATGTCTAGTTGTTCCTCTTCAAAGGAGGAGTTGCCATCTTGCTTGTAAAAGTCCACGATGTTCTCGTCGGGGCCATTTGCATTGTTGTCTGCGGGTCAAATCTATTTGCTTCCCACTCCAAGTTGGCTAGTAGTCTGGTCCCATGTAGCCTGGCCTCGGATTTTAAGCGGAAAGAACCATTTTAGAGCCTTTGGACTTCAAAGAGAGGCGAAATAGTCGACCAGCTGGCGATTGGCGCCCCTTTTGACCTTCATTGCCAAGGTATACGTGTCCGAGATGGGTTTTCGGGCATGCGGTGCCATCAAAGAGATCAAATTAGGCATCACGAATTTGTGGGGAACAAAGGAGTCAGGGTTCGTTGGCCGGAAGCGGACTTCTTAGCGGTCAATTCGGCAATCTGTGCTTTCATTTCCTTGTGTCGTTCCACGAATCAAGCCAAATGAGGGTCTTGTGGTGGAACCATGGCATTCAAACCGGCGGCGAGCTAGAGAGGAGCTACCACTTTGGCGGCATACGAGGTGGAGGGAACGGCCGTCTGGGGACATAGGTGAAATCCTGTCCTTGGCCCGAATCACCAGGGGAGCTTGAGTAGGACCACAGGGCAAGGGATAGAACCTTGCGGCTTGTTGTTGATTTTCAGCCGGCAAAGAGGGCAAAGGCGATCTTGATGTAGGTGGGTAACTCGAATTTCCGGAGTGAGGCCCATAAGTAGGCTTAAGTGCGGGGCTGCTTTGTCCACGATTGTTGAATTGCATAGGCGAAGGTGCATGACCGGGGTGCTGCGGTCTGGTGATTACGATGGCTGGGATGGAGGCTTGGTAACCCATCGAAGCTAGTGAGGAATGGATTTGTGAAAATTTGTGTGAGGAGCGGGCGAGCTAGCATCATCTGAGGAAGGGCTTATTGTTGCCACTGGACAGGCTGTGGAAGCATTCCAAGCTGTTCTTTGCGAAGGCCACGATAGATTGGTTCTAAGCGAGGTGGGATTCCAATCTGTTGTGGCATTCAGGTATCCCCAACCATGAGGAGACATTCCGTACCGATTTTGCCCCCGGCGAGGCTGTGAGCGATCGGTTACGTTAGGCTGCATGGGTCCGATGAGTACGTATTTGGGGTTTCTTTGTCTGTTGAGACGGTCATGAAGGAATCTTGTGAGGCTTGTGCGGTGCGGGGATTGGACATCTTGAGCTGGGTTCTTTGTCAAGGCATTTCAAGCGATGTGGCGAGAAGCTCTGGCCCTGCATGCCCGAGCTGGCGAGGCATACCAAAGCTATTTGTGACATACCGAGGCGACCCGGCGCTTTGAGGCATACCATGCAGCCCAAATCGGATGAAGTCAATTTGTTTCCCCAAGCATCCCCAGGCCCGAGCTGTGAATGTATATCGAGGCCAGAAATTTGAAAGGATGGCTGATTCGCAAGTTGAGAAGAGTGTGAGGAAGGTGGTGGTAGTCTGCACGGCCAAGATAGGGATGGGGATCCTTTTCCTCTTCTACCGTGAAAGTTCCATCGGGGTTGAGGGCAATCGTCAAACCAAAATTCTGACATCTTCCAAGGATGAACATCGAAACCTCATTACGATTGGCACAAGGAGTTTTATGGACTCGGGTTCCAATATTAGCCATAGAAATATGATGAATTTACGGTCTTGGTTAAAATTCCGTCCTCGTCCTTGGACATCAAAGAAGCACTTGACTAGCCCATGACCAACATGGCGATCAAATCTCATCTTGCTTGGTGGAGCCTTGGTGCGAAGAGATGTATTTGCGAAGTCTTGATTTGGAAGAAGTAACTTGGCAAAGCCTCGGTCTCATATTTGTGAATCGACACAATTAGAGAGGCTTCAACTTTGGTAGGCAACGTGGGCGTGCGAACGGAGACCCAACCCATCTTGTAGCGAGTGAAGAACCAACGTTCTTGAATTATCATGTAGCAAAAGAGGCAACCCATCCTTCCATATTTACTTTATTATTTTCTTTATTCAATTAGTCAACCGGAAGAAAATGTAAAAGCAAGACAATTTTAGGAATGTATACTGCGGGGGCATATATTTTTTTCGAAAAGTGGGGATGAATCCCGATTTGTATTATTTGATGGCCTCATTTGACGAAGGCACAAAAGAACTCGCTTTGGGTTTGACTCTTTTGAGAGAGCATAAGTTTAGAAAGGTTTGTAAAAGTGTATGGAAGCCCTGGCGACGAGAAAATTAGTGTTTAGCTCTATTTTTCCTATAATGTAGAAAAAGAAGACTTGTCGAGACATGCGAAAATATGTTTTATTCAAAATGATCACAAGATTGCTTAAAACCCTTTATTAATGTTCGGGTTATTCAACCCCTAATCTCGATATGAACAAACATTTTGATTAATCATGAGGAGAAAGTCAGCGATACCAAGAGTCGAAGTTGGCGAATGGTGAAGAGGGATCGTGTATAGGAGAGGCTATTGGTGAGGCCGGATTTTGGGATTTGAATGTGTTTATGACCAGGACCATTTACGGTTGCCTACGTTCCCCTCATTGTGAGGAGCTCGGGTCGCCGTAGTTCGGGTACGAGCTGTGTTTGGCTTTAGAAAAGGGGTATGAACATTTGTGGTACTTTTGGTGAAAAGGCTCGGATAGGAAGTTTGGATGATAAGGTGCGGGCCTTGAGGTGATTCCTTGACAAGTCATTTTGAGCGATTCCGTTGCTTCTTGATCGTCGTCCTTCATCGGGGGAGAAAGATTTTGGATGCGGCTTAAGGAGCTTATGATATGTTTTTGCCGTTGCTTTAAGCTTGCTCCCTTGTTGTCGACAACTTCCGTTCTTCGGGCTTTAATTTTGCCCATATGTCAAACCTTCGATCGGCGGTGCTAGGTCCTTGGCCTCATTTTTTGAAGCTTTTGTTTTTTTTTTTTGAAGCTTTTTTTTTTTTTTTTTTGAAGCTTTTGTTTTTTTTTTTTGAAGCTTTTGTTTTTTTTTTTTTTGAAGCTTTTGTTTTTTTTTTTTTTGAAGCTTTTGTTTTTTTTTTTTTTTTGAAGCTTTTGTTTTTTTTTTTTAAGCTTTTGTTTTTTTTTTTGAAGCTTTTGTTTTTTTTTTTGAGTACTTGAGGACGAAGGCAAGCTTCTACTTGAACTTTCTTGATGCATGGGGCGGAGGCAAGCCTGTTTTTCGATATGGGGTCGATCTCCGTCTTTGAGTGACCTTTTGTTGTCCCTTGATGTTGCCGCCTTCGTTGACTTGATCAAGGTGATGATGGGGATATGTTTTGGAAAGTGTATGGCTTGATGGAGGCCTTTGTGAGGTGAGGAAAGTGTATAGGGAGGGCATTAGTTGACTTTCTCGCACCAATTAATTAAAATCTTAATCATTTCAGAGATTATTTGTTGAGCAATGCGAGTGATCATTTAAAATAAAACCATTTCATTAAATGTAATGTAGGTGTGCAAATAATGTCTCAAGTCTAGCGAGAAAAGAAAAAGACTCTTTTATAGAAAACTTAAGATTAACTACAATGTCCAAGGAGGACTTGATTGAACGAAGAAAGTACTAGAACCTACGAAGGTTGACTAAAGAAGCTGTTTTAATATTAAAGGATGGGTAGCCCCTAGTCTAGCTACTCTTTGTTGTTGGGTTTGCCAAGACGCTTGAGCTTTCCATCTTTACGTTAACTTCGATTCCATTACTGCAGGCCGAGGCGGTGATCGATTACGATGCCCATGATCGGTGGGAGTGGAGGAGTTTGAGGCCATGGAGCGGTGGGGCGAGCACAAGTTGTCCAAAAAAGCGGGTCGGAAAAGTCACGGGGACGAACTTTGTCGGCGAGCATATTGATGGAAGGAAGTGAACTGAGAGGACCTTGAGGGTATTGGGCTCTGTTTGGGAGGATTCGGCGATGCGGTTGGTTGTTTTAGTGAAAGGGGTGATACTAGGCGGTGTGTCTTCGGGCCTTTCTCAAGCTTGGGCGGCATTAGACAAGTGTGCTCTGCAGGGCGAGGTTGTCCTATCGGATTCTCTCACTTCGGGCACTTGAATTTTGCGCGACAGAATCATTTCTTTGCACAGTTCGACATCTTGGGTCAAAGGAGTGCTAGTACTTATCATAAGATCAAGCTTCTCTGCATTTGTTTCACTTGCTCTATCAATATTGCCACATGGGGATCAACGGGAACATTCGAGTTCTTGGAACTCGCAACAAGACTCTTATCGGCGAGAGGGAAACACGGCCGCGGGCGAGGTGGCGACGGGTGAATTCACTAAGTCCGGTAGACGACAACGGAAAACTTGTGGCATCCGGATTTTCTTTTAGCAACTCATGATCGCATTCGGGTGGGTGTAGAGGCTTGAGAACATAGCCACATAGCTCAAGCGATTATGTGAAGTGGAGCATAAGCGCGGTATTCTTTGAAATTGAGGAGCAGGTGTGATGGAGCCCAACTCGTTACGAGGAGGCGAGGGCGATGGAGCCCTAATGGCACGAGTCTTTGGAAAGGGCTGAAGAGGAATTGTCCTTGGCAAGGGATCATATGTGGATGGAGGGAGGTGTTGGCCGTGGGATGGAGAGTTATAGGATGAAGGGGTGAAATCACTTGTTTACGAAGTCTCATCTTCGACCATGACCGAGGGAACCATTCGCCTCAGCATTACCTGAACTCCATGGCGGCGGAGAGCATTGATGAGCGGGTCATTTGTTCTTCATGAATCTTATGGGCGTTTTCCAAAGCCGGGACTAACTCTTCCTTCCTAATCATCGGATTTCTTGTATCCTTCTTGCTTTACGCCAAATACGCCATCGATCATTATCATCCCATTTAACCTTGGCGTCGGTCGTGAACTTATCGGAGGGCGAGAGTTCAAAGCATTTCACCAAATCCGGCTTTGCCATGGCCACATGCTTGTTGCGGTCAAACCATCCATTCTCAACATTTGTTGCGACTAAATCATACGGCTTGTCGAGTGTTGAATTCACGAGTTTGAATCATAAAATTCAATCATGTTTACATTCGCGTTGTTTGGGAAATGATCATTGGCGGGGTTGAGATCAGCGAGGCGCTCGAGTTTGCCCTTCTTAATTAATCCACTGAATCGCCTTTCTCAAAGGCATACGGTTGTCGGTCGTATGACCGTGAGTGCTGATGGAAAGCACAATGCTTAGTGGTGTCAAAAGGGATTTTGGGATCCTTGGGTGATAGTTTCTCATGGGTTCGAGGAGACCTGCTCTAGCAAGCTATTTAAAACTTTGCTTAAGGGAACACCCAAATCCTCGGGATTCGAGATTTGGTCATTGACTTGGTCACCATTACGAACGGGGTTTGCCGGTTTTGGTCCATTGGGGCGCTCAAGCTTGCCGTTTCGATTAACCTTTGAACCGCTCTCTTCAAGACTATGCGGTTGTCGGTCGTGTGGCCATAATGATCATGGAAGGCGCGGTGCTTACTCATGTCGAGAGGTGCATTTGAGCTCCTTGGATGGTAGTCCTTGAGAGGCTCCAAAAGGCCTACCCTTACTAAGCCCTTGAAAATTAAGCCCATGGGCATCCCAAGATCATCAAAACGTTCTCGTTGCCTTAAAGGACCACCATTTCTTGGTTGCTTTTGGGGGCCGTCAATTGTACACAATGCCTTCTTTCCTTTACCGGATGTCGGAGCCGTGTTGGAAGGGTAAGGTTTATAGCGGCGAGACATGTTCGGACTCGTAGTCTTTTCCCGTGCACGAACCCTTTTGATGTAATCATCAATGTAATCGTCGAGATTCGACCTTTTGTAAACTTCATTCGTGTCGGATACACAAGATTGATATGGTGAGATGGCCCGAGTCGAGCGATCGTCGATACTCTCGTTGCTAGGCTTTTCTTGTACCTTCTTAATTGGTTCTACCAATAATCCATTGGACGAGTCAATAGGAACATTAGGATTGCATGACCCCGCCACAAGATTGGCATTAGCAAACGAAACCACGGTAGGAAGTACTCTGGTGGGAGGAATGACGATCGAGCATTAAAGCGTGACCGTAATCTTCCTCATAAGGCTGGCGGTTGCCGAAGATGAAGATATATGGCTCGTAATGGGTGGATACCGGGGAGCGGTGAGTGCGGATCCGGAAGGCTGCTGAAAACATGAGGTTTGAGGCATCGTAACAGTAGGATTGAATGTGTCTTGACCGCACCGAGGAACATGGCTGCAAGGGAAATGTGTATACGTACTTGATGAGCGGAGCGGCTTGCGTAACGGCCGGGTGGAGAATTTGATGAGGAGCATTTGACCTTGTCGGACTTCCCAACCGGAGGGGCGGGGTAGAGCGATGAAGTGGTGATAAAAGCACAGTGGCCCACGTGATCTTGCGGTATCATAGGGGCCGGTGTGCTTTGAGAATTGGAGGAAGCAAGGCGGCCCCCTCGAACCATGGAGCACGAGAAGCAGCTGTCCCATTCCGAGATGGTGACCCGAGCCAAGCGATGCGGTGAAGTAGTAAGCGGCCCCTTCCAAGGCGATGACCGAACCAGGACTGATGTTGTGAAGTAGTAAGCGGCCCCTTCCAAGTGCGGGCGAAAGCCAGCCGACTCAATCCTGGTGGTGAGACTGAGAGGCACGGGCGGGTTGACCTAGATCGGTTTGTCGAGGAGTATCGAGCGATGAAGTGAGATGTCTTGGCCCGACCAATTCCGGAGTTGATGGCCGGGCCGGGCGGGGTTTTGGAGTAGCGGTGGCCCATTCCAAGGCGATTGAAACCCAAAGGTGAAAACTGGCAGGAGGTGCGGGGGAAGTTGACCAAGATCGATACGATGAGGCCGAGAGGCGGGTGAGTGATAGGCTTGGGGATGCTTGGCCCATTAGTAGTTCCACACGAAAGGGGACGGGGCATTTGATGGTAGTTGGCATGCCGGGAGGGTAATTAGCTCCAATCTTCGCATCAACCGTAAAGGTTCCATTAGGGTGGTGAACAATTGCTAGCCCACAGGTTACGATACTTTCCAATAGCGGCGATCTGAGCCTCTTGATTTTGTCTTATCTGTTCCAACATCGATTCCTTTGTTCGGCATTTTGCGGATTTTCGGGGTGTGGAGTTGTACGTCCCCCACCGTTCTCCTCTGAGTTGGTCATTACGAAACTTTGAGCTGAAGCGAAGGAGGAAACCGATGAAGTATCGATTTCGGAATGGCTGAGTGAACAAACGATGACCGGGGTCTCGATCCAAACTTTGCTTACTATGGAAGGCACAAAGGGTGTGGTTCGGACTCGGGAAAGCGAAACGAGGTTGGTGTTTGGGCTTAGGGCTCATGCAACATGCGATTATTTGTTCTTGTTTACTTAAAACATGTTTTATTAACCTAATCGGTTGGAAAAGATTGCTCTTCTTTTCGCGAACTACTCGATTCTGGATCGGTGGGCCCCGTCACTACGTCTATAAGCCCTCGTATTCCACCTGTATTTCGACCTCCCGGGGTGGACGGCCCGGGCGAGGGTCCTATAGGGCAAGCGGGTCCCACCGACCGAAAAGAAAACGATCCTAGAAGTCGGCGGGTAATCGAGTCTTGACGAGTATTCGATGTAAATTACGGACAAAGGCGACGTCAAAGTCAAGATCGTGTCAGGAGCTCGACAAAAAGTCGGCATGATTTGGGCGATAAATGTCCACGTTGATCTTGACTTGTCGTCGGTTAAGCCGTAATCAGGCATGGAATAACCGTTAATCCTTGATGACTCGGTGTCATCTTTGGGAGTCGGTGTATAATTTGTGCCGATCGAGCCGAAGTCAAGGCGCCGGTCAATATCTTGGTCAAAGTACGCGGCGGGAAACCGGCATGACTTCGGCGATTAGGGACCCGAAAGATATTGAGTCGGTATGCCGACAAAGGCTTGAAAGGAAAGGTCTATACAGACGGGGCATGACACGGACGGACTAAAAACCAACCGGGTCTCGGACAAAGTGTGTCACGGACAAGTGCATGGTCGACACGAGGCTCCATGGGATGTTTGGGTAGTCACGTGCTCATCCGAGAGGCGTAATAAGACCAAACGGACCGCGACAAGGATTTCCCGGGTTAGGGACGTAGTGTGCGGTGTAAGGTCACGTGCGCGTAGTGTGCAAGCAGATCTATCTTCTTTTACGGGAAAAATAGAAAAATTTTTTTATGTGTCTTAAAAGGCATGATGCATGATTTTTTTGAATTTTTTTTTTTGAAAAATTTTTTTGAAAATTTTATGAACACATAAGAACATAAGCACAAAAATTCCGACAGTTAGGGACATTATTCCGACAGTCAAAATTTTGACTTTTCCGAGGCGGCCAAAAACAAACACGAAAGCGTGCAAAAATCAACACACACAAAGCAAAGGATTTTCAAATGTTGAGACGGAAGCTTGACCCTCAAAAGCTTTTCTTTTTTTTTGAAAATAATGATACCGGTACGTGGGATTGTTAGACCACAATTTATCCCCGACTCGTGTTAGGAGGCGATAACGGGAAGTTTAATGGTTTCCACCAATATACCAAATATCATTTTTTTTAGAAAAAGCTTATATCCCCAGTAGTCGCCACCGTGATGTACCCGATTTTTTGAAAATCAAACGGAGTCGCCACGCCATTTTTGTTTTAAGGGCCAAAACTTTGAAAAAAGCCCGAGATCAGAGATTTGGGTTCGGAGGTCACGTTACGCGCCGGGAAGGACGTTAGTGTGCACCCGGAACGCCTCGTAAAAACGAGTCTTCCAAACATTCAAAATCCTTTGTTGTGTGTGTGTGTGTTTTGACCAAAATGAGTTGAAACTGAGAAAAACAAAAATGGGGAACTCTTTATAAGACTTTGAACAATCCCCAAGATTTTTGGTATGATTTTTGGGTTGAGTCTTGGCACTCAAAAGATTTTTGGGAGTTGAAAAGCAATTCTGCCAGAATGAAAAAGGCAGTTGACCATTGACTTTGAAATGGACTTAAAGGCTTCAAAACCTCAGAATCTGGGGAAAGTCCGAGAATGAAAGTTGCTTAAAACACCCTAAATAGGGTTTATGCAAAGGAACTTTCCATTTTGGAAGTAATTTGAGGGGTCAAAACCTTCTGGAAATCTCAGATGTGAAATCTGGATTTCCAGAAGCTAATGAACTGGCCTCTAAGAGAAAAATTGAAAGATTGGGTTTTACTCACGAAAAAAATAAAGTAAAAATATGTATGGAAAGATCTGGATGTTGGCTACAAAAAGTATTTTGTAGTCAACACCAAATTCCAAGTTTATCTATGTCCAAAAAATTATACCATGGACTGAGGTCTGAGAAAATTGCTACTGGACAGCAACTTCTCAAGAGAGAAAATATGATTTTAAAGGGGGTTTTTGCATCCATGCTTGTCCCCATTTCCCTAGGTTTTGGTTAGTGATCACTAGACATTTTAGTGGTGAATCAACTATACCAAACCATCCTTGGGGTACATTAGGACTAAGCACTTCATTTGCTTGGGAAGGGAATTTTATCCTTTGAAAATGGGATTTGGTGCTTGAAAATGGTATTTAGGGTTTTGAAAATGCATTTTGCAAGTAAATAAGAACACATTGAAGAAAATGTTGATCCTTGTAGAAGATCATCCATGGAGATGAACTTCCATGGTGATCTTCTTGGATCTAAGACAAGAAGATAAAATAACTACATTTTGTAGTTTAAAGATGCATGCATGAATGAGAGACTTAGTGTAGGGAGAGGGAGGTTATACCTATCTTCCTTGTGTCTTGTGTTTGAATGGATTCAAAGGCTTGAATGTGTTTAGGATTTGAAAGTGTTTAGGGTTGATGATTTGAGTTGGTTAAAGAGAAAACAAGTAGATAACAATGAAGTCCTCTATGTTTTCTCTCTATTCCTCCTCCTAAAGGGTGATTTGAGCTTGAGTTAGTGTATTTATAAGAGTATGTATGAGAGTGATTTGAAGTGTTTGTGAGTGAGTGAGATTTGGGAAAGATTGAAGAGAAAATGGTGGCAATTCAAGTGAATTCCCACTTGTTTTCTCCTATATTTCGCCCGAGTTTCGTTCTTTGTGATCAAATTGTGTTGTTTTAACTGAGAGAGGAGGGTTCAATTTATAACTCCCTGTGAACATCAATCATATCCGCGCGGAGGTCCTTGTAAACGTGCCTGGTGCATTAAATGCTGCTCCAGGCTTTGAACAGGAAGAATATTATTCAAAAATTTCCAGCAGTTTGTTTTTCAACTTGCCTAATTCGGATTTTTCCAATTTCTTTTGCTTTTTGAGATTCTTTTCTTGGTTTAACTTTAAATGGCAATGCCCACTTTACCCTTGCTTTGTTAGAAAGGTTAGGGTTTGTTAGAAATGTTAGAAATGTTAAAACTCTCGTTAATTTTCTAACGAAAGTACTAACGGCTCAAATTGGAGCACTTACAGGCAGCTAACACGGCGGTGGCGGTGGAGTTGAGAGGGACGACGCTGAGGCGACGACGGTGAGAGATCGTGGCGGTGATGAGGCGACGGCGGCAGCTCGGTGAGGGAAGAGAGAGAGAGAGAGAGAGGAGCGATCTGAAATTAGAGGGAGAGACGAGTGTTTAATTAGGACGTAAAAGATTTCTATTTATATTTCACCTCAGCGACGGAAAATTCCGCCGCTGGTAATTACGTAATCACGGTGATTGATGACTTGGCATGTTCCACCAACGGAAATTTCCGCCGCTGGTTTAAATAACCTTAGAGACAGAATTATTCAGCCGCTAAATATTAAATCCACCGACGAAATTTAAATTATGCCGCTAGAATTAATATTTAGTCGCGGAATAATTTCGTCGCTGAGGTTAATTAATTTTATTTTAATAAATATCATTACTTTTATTTATATAAAACATGAAAATTATTTTAAATAAAATATAACAAATTACTCTCAAAAAAATAAATATAAGTCAATAAATATTATTTTTTGACAAAAAAATAAATCATAAATTAAAATAAAATAAAAAATAAAAATAGAGCAAAACAAATTTTAAAAAATCTAATTAACACCGACATAATTATTCCGCCGCTACTACCACCACTACAATCACTACTACCACCACCACCACTATCACCACTACTATCACGTACAACTACTACCACCATTACTATACCACCACAACTATTACTACTACCACCACCATCATGCACCACCACTATCACCACTACAATCACTACTACCACCACCACCACTCCACCACTACTATCACGTACAACCACTACCACCATTACTATACCACCACAACTATTACTACTACCACCACTACTACCACCACCACCACGCACCACCACCACCACTATCACCACTATAATCACTACTGCCACCACTATCACCACCACCACTCCACCACTACCATCACTATTACCACTACCACAACTACCACCACCACCACTCCACCACTACTATCACTACCACTATCACCATTACCACTCCACCACTACTATCACTATCACTACCATCATTACTATACCACCACAACTATTACTACTACCACCACGTACTACCACCACCACCACTATTACCACTACCATCACTATTACCACTACAACCACCACCACTCCACCACTACTATCACTACCACCACCACCACCACCACTACTATCAATATCACTACCATCATTACATACCACCACAACTATTACTACTACCACCACGTACTACCACCACCACCACGCACCACCACCACCACTATCACCACTACCATCACTATTACCACTACCACCACTAAACCACCACTACCACCACCACTAAACCCTAAACCCTAAATCTTAAATCTTATATACTTATACCCCAACCCTTAAATCATATCCCTAAACTCTAAACTCTAACCCCTAAACCCTAAACCCTAAACCCTAACCCCTAAACCATAAACCCTAACCCCTGAACCCTAAACCTTAACCCCTAAACCATAAACCCTAAACTCTAAACCCTAAACCCTAACCCCTAAACCATAAACCCTAACCCCTAAACCTTAACCCCTAAACCATAAATCCTAAACCCTAAACCCTAACCCCTAAACCCAAACCCCTAACCCCTAAACCATAAACCCTAAACCCTAAAACATAACTTCTAAACCATAAACCCTAACCCCTGAACCCTAAATCTTAACCCCTAAACCATAAACCCTAACCCCTAAACCATAAACCCTAAATCCTAAACCTAGCTAAACCCTATACCCCTAAACCCTAAATCTCAAATCTTATATACTTATAACCGTTTGAAATTTCAGTCAGTTTTTAACGTTTCCAATTAGTTTTTTAGAATTTCAGTCAGTTTTTTAACGTTTTCAGTTAGTTTATTAGAATTTCAGTCAGTTTTTTAGCGTTTTCAGTTAATTTTTTAGAATTTCAATCAGTTTTTTAACGTTTTCAGTTAGTTTTTTAACGTTTTCAGTTAGTTTATTGAAATTCTAGTCAATTTTTTAACGTTTCCAGTTAGTTTTTTAGAATTTCAGTCAGTTTTTTAATGTTTCCAGATAGTTTTTTAACGTTTTCAGTCAGTTTTTCAAAATTTCAGTTAGTTTTTTGAAATTCTAGTCAATTTTCTAACGTTTCCAGTTAAATTTTTTAATGTTTTCAGTTAGTTATCTTGTTAATTAGTTCTAAAAATAATTAAAATTTAAATGTTATAATCACCGACGGAATATTTCTGTCGCTGAAAAATAAAAAAAATTATTTATCACCGACGGAATAATTCAGTCGCTGTTTAATTAAAAATAATTAAAAATGAAATGCTATAATCACCGACGGAATAAATCCGTCGCTGATAAATTAAAAAAAAATAAAAAAATTAATTTATCACCGACGGAAATATTTCGTCGCTGATTTATTTAAAAAAAATAAAAAATATTTAATTTCTACCGACGAAATTACTCCCTTGCTGATTAATTAAAAATAATTAAAATTAGATGTTATAATCACCGACGGAATATTTCCATCGCTGATAAATAAAAAAAATTGAAAAAATTAATTTATCACCGACGAAAATATTCCGTCGCTGGTTTATTTAAAATAATTAATTTCTACCGACGGAATAATTCCGTCGCTGATTAATTAAAAATAATTAAAAATTAAATGTTATAATCACCGACGGAATATTTTCGTCACTGATAAATAAAAAAATAAAAAACAAAATTAATTTATCACCGACGGAAATATTCCGTCGCTGGTTTATTTAAAAAAATAAAAAAATATTAACTTTTCACCGACGGAATAATTCCGTCGCTGAGAAAGAACTAGCGACGGAATATTCCGTCGGTAAATCAGGCGCCAATCTAGTGGCGGTAATGAAACGAATATTCGAGGAATATTCGTTTTTAGCGACGGAAGTCAGCGACGGAATTCAATTCCGTCGGTAAAGTTGACGCCAAAATTATTCCGTCGCTATAGCATAATTTCCGTCGCTATATAGCGACGGAATCATTCCGTCGCTGTTGATTCCGTTGGTAAAGACCCAGTTTATAGTAGTGTCAGCCAACTAAAAGACCACCTCCGTCATATCACTAAAGAAACCCATTCGATCTCTACTACATGCAAGAGATCAAAACATGTACTGACCAACTAGCCTTCTTAGGCCGCCCTCTAGATCCCGAAGACATTCAAACGGGAACATCCTTCTTCATGGTCAACCTAAATCCGGCGTCTATGAATGGCTTCTCACTCGCTCTGTCGTTCACTATGTCAGCTTGTCATCAACTATAACTGGCATCAAAGATTAGGCCACCCCTCCCTTTCTATTTTACGTTTTCTTAGTCAATATTTTAGTTTGAATATTTCAAAGTCTATTTCTTTTCATTGCAACTTTTGTGACAGCATTAAGAGTTACAAATTACCACTTTATGACAATTCAATTCAGTCTTTTGGCCCTTTGGATGTTATTTATATTGTTGTTTGGACATTGCACATTCTCTCTTTTGATGCTTATAAGTATTAAATTATACTCGTTGATCACTTCTCTAACTATGTTTAGTTCTGTCTCCTAAAGCACAAAAATGATGTCACTTCTGTCGTGTCTCACTTTAAAATTTTGGTCAAAAGATACTTTCATCTATCTATAAAAACTATTTTCAGTGATAATGATAGAGAATATATTGGTCTCCAACCACTTTTAAAATCTCTTGGCATTCAACATCTTACTTCCCCTAGCTACTCATACAGCTGCGCACAATGGCTACTCTGAACCCACCGTCACATTGTTGAGACGGGTCTTTCTCTCCTTACCCTTTATTCCATGCCATGAAAATTTTGGTCTTTAGCCTTTGTCGCAGCATACTATCAAATTAATCGTATGCCCTCTCCTACTCTAAAATACATATCTTCCTACTTCTCTTTTCACAACAAGAACCCTAACTATCTTAAACTTCGTAGCTTTGGGTGCCTCTGTTATTCATGGCTCTGCCCCTATACCTCTCACAAGCTTGATCCCCATTCTGCTCCTTGCGTATTTGTGGGTTACTCCTCCACTCACAGCGCATACTATTGCCTTGATCCTACCTCAAATAAAGTATACTCATCGCGTTATGTCAAATTTATTGAACATGAATTTCCCCTCTCTCATACATCATCTTCACCGCCACCTTCTCCTTCTCCTTCTCCAGACTACTGGTGCACTTTATCCCTTCATGTCTTTACCATAAATCCCACACCCACATCTTCATTACCCACAATTGCCTCAAGCTCGCTTAACCCTCCTTTTCTCTGCTCATAAATCCTGACTCCCTCTCTCCACCTCCACCCCCACCAACTCCTTCACCTCGTCCCGTAACTCGGCTCCAGCATAACATCACAAAATCCATCTTAAGTCTTAACCTCCATGCCTCTCTCCAAAACCCCTCTGCCGAGCCTACCACCACTTCCCAAACTCTCGAAAAACTTGTGTGGCGTGCCACCATGCAAAATGAATGTGATGCACTATTTCGTAACAAAAGATGGGATCTTGTTCCTCCATCTTCTACTCAAAATATCATTGGGTGCAAGTGGATCTTTCGCACCAAATATAATCTTGATGGCTCAATTAATTGTCACAAGGCTCGTCTCGTGGGCAAATGTTATCACCAGCACCCCGACATTAATTACTCGAAAACTTTTAGTCATGTTGTCAAACTGACAACTGTTTGTACTATTCTGTCCCTTGCCACTATTCATGGTTGGTCTATTCGTCAAGTTGATATTGATAATTCCTTTCTTCAAGGTTCTCTAACTAAAGAAATTTTCATGGCACAACCCCCGGGCTTTGTAAGTCTGTTCCACCCATCTCATATTTACAAACTACGCCAAGCAATCTACGGCCTAAAGCAAGCACCTAAGGCTTGGTACAATGAACTTCATTCTTATCTTTCTTGCTCTCGGGTATCGTAATTGTGCCTTTGATTCTTCCTTATTCACCCTCTGTTATAGTCTGGACTAAATTTTCTTCTTGTTTTTGTCGATGATATTACTATCACTAGTTCCAATACTTCTCTTTTAACCTCATTTATCTCAAAATTCTCTTCTCATTTTCCCTTAAAAGATCTCGGTTCACTCTCATATTTCCTAGGAGTTAAAGTTTTTTCCACAAAAAAAAAAGTTCTTCCACCCCCTCAAGGTATTCTCCTCGGTCAACACCGCTACATCCAAGATCTCATTCCATGTGCAAATATGTCATCTGCTAAACCCATACCCTCTCCTATAGTTACTCACCCCTACTCTCAGCCAAAGATGGTATACCCTTGTAGAATCCCACTGAGTATCGTGCTCTAGTAGGCATCTTACAATATCTATCTTTAACACGTCTCAACATCTCCGTCATAGTTAACATACTTTCTCAATTTATGGATCGTCATATATACTGAAGCACATTGGGTTGCTCTAAAGTGTGTAATACGCTTCCTAGCTGGTACATCCACTCTTGGTTTACTTATTCTTCGTGGTCCTCCTCTTTCTGTTCATGCTTTCGCTAATGCGGATCGGGCATGTGACAAGGATGATTATATTTTTACAACTGGTTACATATCTATTTGGGTAAAATTCCAATCTCTTGGAGCTCTCGAAAACTACGTATTGCTCGTACACAAAAGTCGAATATCGTGTTGTTGCTGCTACAACTGCCGAAGTTTTATGGGTTAAAAATTTGCTTCAATAACTTGGTTTTTTGTCGTCAACACCTCCAGCTATTTATTGTGATAATATGGATGCTACTTATGTTGCTACAAATCCTAAGTTTCATTTTCGTACGAAGCATCTTGGTCGAGATTATCATTTTGTTCGTGAACATGTACAAAAACAACATCTTCGAGTTTTCTTTGTCTCCAGCAAATATCAGCTTGCGAACATACTCACAAAACTACTCGGCCTACCTCAATTTCAAAGTGTTATGTCCAAGATTAGCCTCCCTATAACAGACCGTTCATCTTACGGGGGTATGAGACATATCGTTCATCTTACGGGGATATGAGAGAGATACTAAATATTGTGATAATGATACAGTTACCAAATTATATTATTCGATATATCTTCTAGTATTTGATTGTAATCATTTACTTAATGTCAATAGCTTTTACTCCCAGGTAGGTTAGATTTGTCTTGTATATATTGTACGCTTCATAAATAATACAATCACTTTTTCAATATTTATTCTCTCTCCATGAAAAAATAATAACAATACAAAAGTTTTATATTTTCATTAGTATAATTAAATCAACATAAAATTATTGCTCAAAGTTTATTAGTAATAACGAAAAAAAAAGTGAGAATATCATTTTTGGACGAAGGGAGTAACTTAAAGTAATGAATGCGTAATACTCCCTCCGTGCCAAAATGATCTTCCACTTTTTTTTTTTGTTAATACGAAAGTACTTTGAGCAATATTTTAAGGTTAATTTAATTATCCGAATAAAAATTGAAAACTTGTTATTGATACACCATTATAATTATTAAAAATAAAAAGGTTTAAATTTTGACTAGAATAATTAAATTAATCTACATTTAGTGATCAAACTACTTTAGTATCTATAGTATAAATTAGGGGTGTAAATGGTTCGATTTGGTTCGGTTTGGAGGAATTTAGAGACCAAACCGCTACTAATCGGTTTGGAGAAATCCCAAACCAAATCAAACCGTAGAAATTTTCAAACCGAACTGAACCGAACCACCTCGATTTGGTTCGGTTCGGTCTCAAACCGCGGTTTAAAAAACGGTTGAAACTGTGGTTCAAACCGCGGTTCAAACCACAAATCATGGAAAATTTAGACATTCAAAATCTGGGATCTTGAATTGTGTCATGAAAACTGAATAAATGAAGTCAATTATGATGAAGGGAGTGTATAGTTAAACAAAAAAGGGAATCAAGGAGAACAGATCTGAAAATTAGACATTCATTCTGGCTTTAACATAAAGTAATAACTATCTGAAGTAAGCAGGAAAAAATAACTCAGGCTTGCATTGTCAAAGGAAGGAGATAATAACCTTGTTAGTACGTTCAAGGACATCGATTTTGGCTTTAGAACGCCAAGAGCGAGACCACCGAACGAGCTTCTTCCAGGCAATCTGATCACTCTGCTACGGTCTTTCGTTCGCTCCAGTGAGAATTTAGGTTTTATCAGTAATGGCGGAGACGGCAGCGATGGCGCCGGTGGTACGATTGGTTCGACCGCCGAAGCGGTTGGAAAAACGCTTGAGGTGTTGGAGTGAGGAGATGGGACAATTAGAGGTGGAAATTTGGGTTTTAGGGAGAGATTATGTGCTACGATTAATAATCTTAAACTTGAATTTTGGTTTCGTTGGGATTTGGAGGAGAAGATTGCGCTTGAAAACGGCAATGGCGGTGGCTTTGAGAGAAGAGAGAGAAACGGAAATGAAAATAATGAGGAGAGGCTGGGTGAGATGCTCTACTCAACTAGGGGTTACACAAAATCAAAGGTGGAGATTAAATGTAAACTTATAATGGATGGCTATGATTTCGGTTTGGGGTGGTTTCATGGTTCGGTTTCGCGGTTCCAAACCGTGGTTCGGTTTCGCGGTTCCAAACCACGGTTCGGTCTGAATAGTTCGGTTCGGTTCGATTTGGTTTAGTTTCGGGGTGTCAGACCGTGAGCTGAACCGAACCGCACTGTTTATTAATTTTCTAAACCGAGCTGAACCGTTTGTGACAGAAAACCGAACCAAACCACGTGGTTTGGTTCGGTTCGGTTTCGAACCGCGTTTCAAACCGAACCGCTGACAGCCCTAGTATAAATGGGAACTTGTCCTTGCTATAGTACAATGAACAGTTTCAAGTGGCAAATTTTCCATTTTGCCCTCACTAAGTTGTCTTTTTCCCATTTTGCCCTTAAAAAAATGTGTCCTCGGACACGGGCTTAATTAAAAAAAAAAAAAAAAAAACGTGTTTCGGACACTAGCTTTTACTAGTTAAATGATAAAAAAAAATTTAGAAAGATCATTGGGCTATGGATGTTTCTCGGCAGTCATGGATCTTTGAGTTTGGGCTTATATGAGCACAGACAGAACAGACAATTTAATGGGCTTCATGAACCTGGTTGTCAGGCCTTTTAAATACGTTATTAGCAAAAGCGGACTTAAATGCGCTATTGGTAATAGCTTATTTTTTTCTATAGGAAATCCATCCCATATCGACTAAAGCCTCGTCTGTTGCACCATTTTTAAAACGGAGATTTTAAAACTGGAAATTTTAAAAGCGGAACAACAAAGCTTTTTGAAACGGAATTTATTTCTGTAAATATGTACTCTATGGTGCATCTTTTAAAAATGCTAATTAACAATTTAAATATTTGTTCAAGTTACATTTGTACATTTTTAAGAATAACATAGTTTATTTTATAGTATAGTACTAAAAATTGTCAAAAATGCATCTAAAATCTGATAAAAATATGTTTTTAATTGATCTACAAAGTACTATCTTGTACTCCTAGAAATATTACTCCCTTATTCCTAAAATAATGAGATAGTACTATCTTGTACTCCTAGAGATATTTTGTTGACTAAAATGTCCCTTCATCTTGTACATGAACTAGAAATAAAGCAAGGATGCAATAGTAAATAGAATATTTATACCATTAGGGATAAAAAGAAGAAAAAACCAAAAACAAAAGGAGGGAAACAATCTTAGACATTGTTACAGATCCGCCTCTTTATCTTTCTTAATCTCTCTTAATTTCTCTTCCCATTATGCCATGTTCATGAAGATAAAAAATTCTCTCAATTTACAATAGCAACGAAAGATTGAAAGTTACAGGTAACTTTATACCCTTTTATGATTACAACCAATATTCAATCTATTCCATTTTTTATAATCAATTATGCACTTTCAATCAGGAAATAATGTCAAGTGAGCCTATCAATGACTTTTTTTGGAATTGGGCCAAAGGCTGTTGTTCGTGCGGCAATAATGAATGTTACGTTGCAATGGAAGTAAATGACACTGATGTAGCTCCATATGTGGGACAAATATTTAAGAATGATGATGAGGCTTATGAGAGGTACTGTAACTTTGCTAAGAAAAACGGATTTTCAATTCGTCGCAATCACACATTAGGAAGTGAGGAACATCCACTCGGGATTTATAGAAGAGAATATGTATGTCATCGAGCTGGAATACCAAGACCAAAAGAAAAGGTGCCTGAAAAGGAAAGACAAAGAAATCGAAAATCGTCGAGATGCAAATGTATAGCAAAAATGATGATTTTTAAAGATGTTTTTGATGGAGTTATACAATGGAGAATTACTGAATTTAATGACATTCATAACCATGAGCTTCTAAAGGAAAACGAAGTTCGATTCCTTTCAACATATCGTAGTATTGGAATCCTTGATCAAGATAGAATTATGACTTTATCTAAAGCAGGATGCACAACAAAGCTCATGATTAGGATTCTTGAACTGGAAAAAGGTATTGAGCCAGGTTCTTTATCTTTTACTGATAGAGATGTGCATAATTTGATTTCTTCTCAAAGTAATGTTGCTCGTGAAGATGATGCAATGGAAGTCACTAAGTTATGCAAGAATATGAAGGATCAAGACGCTGATTTTTGTTATGACTACACCATGGATGAAAATAATAAAATTGACCACATAATCTGGTCCTTTGGTGATTCTGTTCGAGCATATGCAAGTTTCGGTGTCGTGGTTGTGTTTGATACAACTTACCGTATTAATCGTTATGATATGCCTCTTGGTGTTTGGGTAGGTATTGAAAATCATGGAAATTCCATATTCTTTGGTTGTGTCCTACTACAGAATGAAAAAACAACTTCATTTCAATGGGCATTGCAGGTAATAAATCGTTCATATTTGTTTAAACTCAATTAAAATGTGCAATTTAATATGATTGTAAACATTTTCCTTTTATTCTTTAACAGAAATTTTTCCATTTTATGAAAGGGAAGCATCCACAAACAATTCTGACCGATCAAGATCTGGCTCTTACCGAGGCATTTTCAATTGAACTAAAATCCAAACATGCATTTTGTATATGGCGTATTGTTTCAAAATTATCAAGTTGGTTCACAACATTGTTAGGTGCTCAGTACAATGATTTTAAGGAAGAGTTTTATAGGTTATACAACCTTGAAACTATTGAAATGTTTGAGCAAGAGTGGAGTCGTATGGTCTCTCGATTTGATCTTCACTCAGACAGACACATTGGATTGTTATTCACTCACCGAGCATCTTGGGCTTTACCATATTTACGAGACTTCTTTTTTGCTGGAATGACAACAACTGGACGTTCAGAATCCATAAACGCATTTCTAAAGAAATTTCTGAATTCAAGAACTTCTCTAAAAGATTTTGTCGAGCAGGTTCGCTAGATAATTATTAATCTTTCTTTCTTAGATTATAAGGTTAATATATGAAAATATCTCATGTTTTGTACAATGACATTTCTATGTATAATTGTAGGTAGGGGTGGCTGTTAGCTCAAGAAATCGAGCTGGGGAAGAAGCCAATATGCACCAAAAAGTTCATAATTCGATCTTTAAAACATCTATGCCCATCGAAGAACATGCCTCAAGTATTCTCACGCCATATGCATTCAAACTGTTGCAAGATGAGTTGGTTTTGTCTACAAAATATTGTAACGATGCCAACCCGATGATTTTTCCTTTCTTTTTGAAAATCAAAACGGAGACGGAGTCGCCACGCCATTTTTGTTTTAAGGGCCAAAACTTTGAAAAATGCCCGATATTAGAGATTTGGGTTCGGAGGTCATATTACACGCCGGGAAGAACGTTAGGGTTCACCCGGAATGCCTCGCAAAACGAGTCTTTCAAGCTTAAAAACCATTTGTGTGTGTGAGTGTGTGTGTGTGTTCCTTTGGCCAAAATAAGTTCAAAATGAGAAAAATAAAAATTGGGAACTCCTTATAAGGCATTAAAAAAGTCCCATGATTTTTGGTATGATTTTAGAGTTGAGTTTTGGTACTCAAAAGATTTCTTGAAGTTGAAAATCAATTCTGCCAGAATGAAAAAGGCAGTGGACACTTGATTTTAAAATGAAATTAAGAGCTTTAGAACTTCAAAATCTGGGGAAAGTCCGAGAATTAAAGTTGTTCAAAACATCTTAAATAAGGTGTCTGAAAAATAATTTTTCATTTGGAGATGATTTGATGGACCAAAACCTTCTGGAAATCACAGATATGAAATCTGGATTTCCAGAGACTGATAAACTGACTTTTGGAAAATAATTTAAAAAAGGGAGTTATACTCACGAAAGAAATAAAGTAAAAATATTTCTGGAATTCTACGGATGTTGGCTACAAAAAGTATTTTGTAGTCAACACCCAATTCCAAGTTCTTCTGTGTCCAAAAAATTAGACAATGGACTGAGGTCTTAGAACAATGCTACTGGACAGCAAGATGTTCTTGAAGGAAAATGTGATTTAAAAAAGGGTTTGCATCCATGCTTTGTCCCCATTTCCTTAGGCTTTGATTAGTGATCACTAGACATTTTAGTGGTGATCTACTATATCAAGCCATCATTAGGGTACATTAGGACTTGAAGCATTTCATTTGCTTGGGAAGGGGGAGATTTAACTTTGAAATCAAGATTTTTGTTGTGAAAATGGTTTTTAGGTTTAGAAAAGTGTTTGTAAGTAAGTAAAAACAATTTGAAAGAAATTTTGATCCTTGTAGAGGATCATCCATGGAGATGAACTTCCATGGTGATCCTCTTGGATCTAAGGCAAGAGAAAAACAAGTTACATCTTCAAAGTATGAGATGCATGCATGGATGAGATTTAGGGTAGGGAGAAGGAGGTTATACCTATCTTCTCTTGATTTTTTGTGTTTGAGGCTTGAATTTAAGAGTGTTTGAGGCTTGAATTTGAGAGTATTTAGTGAGTGTGATTTGGGAAAATAATCCAAAGAAAAAGGTGGCAATTCAAGGGAATTCCCACTGTTTTCTCTAGTATTCTCGCCAAGGTGCTGCGAGTGAATTGTTGTTCCTCTTTTTCCGAGGCCGAGGGCTCTATTTATAGCCCTACGAGAACTTCAATTTCGTCCGCGCGGACGGGACCTTCGGCGTGCACAGTGCATTAAATGCTTTGCTCCGGGCTTTGGACACAAGGAATATTTTTGAAAATATTCAAACTGGCTATGTTTTTCAGCTTGCCAATTCGGGTTTTTACAATTTCTTTTCTTTTTTAAGATTCTTTTCTTGGTTTAACCTTAAATAGCAATCCCTACTTTACCCTTGTTTTGTTAGAAAAGTTAGGAATTGTTAGAAATGTTAGGAATGTTAAGACTTTCGTTAATTTTCTAACAAAAATGCTAACAACTCAAATTGGAGCACTTACAGTAGCCCCTCGACGACGGTGCTTTCGAAGGAAGCGGGGTCGTCGATAAGAGTAAGGCTCCATATTTGACAAGATGATCAAGTGATCGAGTGGCTGAACCTGGTGATAGGCTACCTACGTATCCTTAAGAGGAATCAAGTCGGTCGTAGTTCGGGTCTTTTAATGTTGACCCTAGAGTGACTGTTTTAGGATGTCAACCTGGCGAGCGAGTTAACATCGATTCTTTGAAAGAAACTCTGCTGGGGATAGGAAATGACCATTTTGGTCTGGTGGCTAGAGTTGTATATCCGCTCTGCTGGGGAAAGGAATGACCATTTTGGTCTGGTGGCTGGACCTAATGATAGGCTACCTACGTATCCTTAAGAGGAATCAAGCCAGTCGTAGTTCGGGTCTTTGACCCTGGAGTGACTATTTTGAGGCGTCAACCTGGCAATGAGGGCGTTTTAGGTGCCTCGAACCTTAAAGATGATGGCGTTTTAGGTGCCTCAAACCTTGATTTGAAATAATTTCCCTTGATGGTTTGGGGATAGATGGTCCTTTGGTGGACTTCGTTTGAAGGGATCGGTCTTACGTCTGCTGCCGAAGGAAAGGATGACCGTATTGGTCGAGTGGTTGGACCTATGGTAGGCTACCTACGTATCCCGATTGGAGAATCAAGCCCTTACGTAGTTCGAAAAGCTGCTGGGGGTGGAACGGGATTCCGTTGGCTTTTGCTAGGGAAAACGGGCTTACGTTTTACGGTCGTCGGTGAAATTGATGAAAGAGACGGGATTCCGTTATCTTTCTCGGAGAAATCGGACTTACGTTTTACTGCCGTTGATGAAATTGATGAAAGAAACGGGATTCCGTTATCTTTCTCGGAGGAGAACGGGCTTACGTTTTACGGCCGTTGATGAAATTGATGAAAGAAACGGGATTCCGTTATCTTTCTCGGGGAAATCGGACTTACGTTTTACTGTCGTTGATGATATTGATGAAAGAAACGGGATTCCGTTATCTTTCTCGGGGAAATAGGACTTACGTTTTACTGTCGTTGATGATATTGATGAAAGAAACGGGATTCCGTTAACTTTCTCAGAGAAATCGGACTTACGTTTTACAGCCGTTGATGATATTGATGAAAGAAACGGGATTCCGTTATCTTTCTCGGAGAAATCGGACTTACGTTTTACTGCCGTTGATGATATTGATGAAAGAAACGGGATTCCGTTATCTTTCTCGGAGAAATCGGACTTACGTTTTACTGCCGTTGATGATATTGATGAAAGAAACGGGATTCCGTTATCTTTCTCGGAGAACTTGGACTTACGTTTTACTGTCGTTGATGAAATTGATGAAAGAAACGGGATTCCGTTATCTTTCTCGGAGGAGAACGGGCTTACGTTTTACGGCCGTTGATGAAATTGATGAAAGAACGGAGGAGAACGGGCTTACGTTTTACGGCCGTTGATGATATTGATGAAAGAAACGGGATTCCGTTATCTTTCTCGAAAAAATCGGACTTACGTTTTACTGCCGTTGATGATATTGATGAAAGAAACGGGATTCCGTTATCTTTCTCGGAGAAATCGGACTTACGTTTCTTGCCGTTGATGATATTGATGAAAGAAACGGGATTCCGTTATCTTTCTCGGAGAAATCGGACTTACGTTTTACTGCCGTTGATGAAATTGATGAAAGAAACGGGATTCCGTTATCTTTCTCGGAGAATCGGACTTACGTTTTACTGCCGTTGATGATATTGATGAAAGAAACGGGATTCCGTTATCTTTCTCGGAGAAATCGGACTTACGTTTTACTGTCGTTGATGAAATTGATGAAAGAAACGGGATTCCGTTATCTTTCTCGGAGGAGAACGGGCTTACGTTTTACGGCCGTTGATGATAATGATGAAAGAAACGGGATTCTGTTATCTTTCTCGGAGGAGAACGGGCTTACGTTTTACGGCCGTTGATGATAATGATGAAAGAAACGGGATTCCGTTATCTTTCTCGGAGGAGAGCGGGCTTACGTTTTACGGCCGTTGATGAAATTGATGAAAGAAACGGGATTCCGTTATCTTTCTCGGAGGAGAACGGGCTTACGTTTTACAGCCGTTGATGAAATTGATGAAAGAAACGGGATTCCGTTATCTTTCTCGGAGGAGAACGGGCTTACGTTTTACGGCCGTTGATGAAATTGATGAAAGAAACGGGATTCCGTTATCTTTCTCGGAGGAGAACGGGCTTACGTTTTACTGCCGTGAAGCTCTTTTGAAAGGGGGGTTAACTTTGGTTAACTCTGGTTAACTCTGTTAAGTTGAGGACTAAACTGCAGAGTCCTGGAATTTTAAAGGGCAGAACTGTCATTTTGCCACTTCAATTCCATCCGCGCGGGCTGGAATGAAGCCCAGATTGATTTTAAAAAGGCGCCGCCCTCCCTTCTTCTTCCTCACAGTCTATTTCGCCATTTACGAGAGAAAAGGAGAGAAACCGCCATTTTCGCCCAAGAAGCTTCGAAATCCTTCCGTTTTCTCTGATTTTTCGAGCAATGGAACACGCGGGAGTAGCTATTCAAGGCCAAGGACGTGGCCCGGTCGCGGAGAGTCGATTAGAGCTTGTAAGAATGAGGAGGCATTACTCTCTTTCGCAATCGATTGCGGAGGAGCCATACCCCGATGCGTGGCAACATTGGGCCACTGATCCGAGTCTTCGCACGGTATACTTCGAATCTCTCCATTTTCTTTGTTGATTTTTGCTTGAAATTGATTTTTGTGATTTTTTTTTTTTTTTAGATCCGAAAATTGTGATGTTCTTGGCCTTGAATTTTGTCTTTGATGATTTGCATGTTGTAATGAGTATATGGGTAACCCAAATATGCATTTTGTTTGGAAAGAATGGTCATTTTGCCTTTTTTTTTTTTTATATTCGAAAATTGTAGTTAAAATTCGAAAAATGTGTTCTTGGACCTTGAATCTTGACTTTGATGATTTGCATGTTGTAATGAGTTTATGGGTAACCCAAATATGCATTTTGTTTGAAAAAAAGAATGGGCATTTTGCCATTTTTGAAATATGAGATGGTGAAGATTTGCTCGAATTCGGGACGGACTTTTTTTTTTGTTGCACGTAGGATTCTTGCAATGTTGATATGAATGATATGAATGATATGAATGTATGCGTGCATTTTTTTTGTAAAAAGATATGATTTTTTTTTTGGTGAAAAATGGGACGGATTTTTGCTTTCGTTGACTCGATGTTGTTGACATCATGAATGATGAATGGTGGTTGTTGAAAAAAATCTTTTCTTTTGTGTAAGAAAAATGGGGCTGGGTCCATTATATGCCGTTATGCTGCCGAATTTTCTTCAAAGCTTTATGATGCATGTGTATGCTTTTAAATGCGAATGCAAAAAAAAAATTTTGACATTTTTTTTTGTTTTTCTTTCGATTGCAGGGTGGAGATCGTTTTGTGACGGAGCAGCTGAATAAGCTGAAGACTCGAGGATCAGTGGAGGCCGTGGTTGACCTGTGGGACCGGCTTCCAGTCTTGGGCAGAGGAGTTTTGATGAGTCCGAGACAGATCGTCATTGGGACTGGGTTGTATGAGTTCATCGAGTGCCTGAGGGGGTTGATCAAGTTCCCCAAGAGTAAGGGCCTGATTTTTGCTTTGGCACAGCATTGGTGGGACGTGACCCACACCTTCCATTTCTTCTGGGGCGAGGCCACGGTTACTCCTTCCGATTACGCTGCGATCACGGGCCTGTCCTTTAAAGGACGGAGCATTGAGTGGAGGGATGGCTACTGATGACACGGAGGCTGCGGGATCTTCTGGGCTTTACCCCATTCCCGAAGGGGATGGGTATGGAGTATCTTTGTGGTCCACGGGAAGATCGTGGAGAGCATTGAGAGTTACGAGGTGGGGATGAGAGAGTGGGCTGCGGTGCGGTGCCAGGGCTTTTCTATGGTTTGCTTTTTCGAGCACACTTTTTGGACACGCCAAGGGACGGCGGTGTTCGCTTTCTTTGAGGACGTTAGAGGATGTGGAGATGGCCAGAGAGGTGTCTTGGGGAGAGGCAGGGCTGGCAGAGCTATATTTTGCTCTGGATCGGTATAGCCGGAAGGCTGTCAGCTCTCTGACGTGCTTTGAGTTCCCTCTGGAGGTATAAGCTTCTGCTTTTTCTTTTCCTTAAGCACGCATTGTTCTTTTCGCACTTAATTGATGGGATCTTTCCCTTTCGCAGGTATGGGCTGCAGGTTCTTTCACGTCACGATGTGGCGGCGGCGGCGGAGCACATCGGGGCATATCCGGCTATGCTCTCTGGAGCAAGCATGCTCGGGAGAAAGATAGGTTCCGGGGCGCACGACCCTCAAGTACTGGGGATTACTTTGCCTTTGACGAGAGCTGAGACAGATAAGGGGGTGAGGTTCTACCCCTGGGGCCGCTTCGAGGTGGAGCAGCTGAAGGGCACCGAGAGATGGACCGTGCAGCGGAGGATTTTGAGAGGTTTGACCTGTGATGTGTATTATCTGGGGGAGAGAGTGACGCGCCAGCATGGTGTAAGTGCTCCAATTTGAGCTTGTTAGTATTTTCGTTAGAAAATTAACGAAAGTTATAACATTCCTAACAATTACTAACAATTACTAACATTTCCTAACAATCCTAACATTTCTAACAAAGTGAGGGCAAAATGGGCATTGTTATTTAAGGACAAACCAAGGAAAAGAATCAAAAAAGTGAAAGAAATGGTCAAAAACCAAAAATAGAAATGGCTGGAACATAATCTGGCTGTTTAATTTGAATTTTAAAAAAGATTATTCCTTGTGTCCAAAGCACAGCGGCATTTAATGAACAGTGCACGCGACTGATCCTATCCGCGCGGATGACTTTGTATTTTTCAGAGGGCTATAAATTGAGCCCTCCAGTCACAAAAATAAGGAGAAACAAGAACACAATTCACATCATTTGGCGAAAATACTCGAGAAAACAGTGAGAATTCTATAAGAATTGTCACCTTTTTCTCTTGAATCTTCCCAACTTTCACTCACTCAAATCAAACCCAAACACTCTTGCATTCAAGCCTTCAAACACAAAACACAAAGAAGATAGGTATAACCTCCCTCTTCTTACCCTAAATCTCTCATCCATGCATGCATTTTCAAACTACAAAATGTAGTTCATTCATCTTCTTGTCTTAGATCCAAGAAGATCACCATGGAAGTTCATCTCCATGGATGATCTTCTACAAGGATCAACATTATTTTCAAGTTCTCTTACTTTCTTGCAAAGAAAACACATTTTCAAAACCCTAAAACATTTTCAAGCATCAAATCTCATTTTCAAAGGATAAAAATCCCCTTCCCAAGCAAATGAAGTGCTTAGTCCTAATGTACCCCAAGGATGGTTTGGTATAGTTGATTCACCACTAAAATGTCAAGTGATCACTAACCAAAACCTAGGGAAATGGGGACAAGCATGGATGCAAAACCCCCCTTAAAATCATATTTTATTTCTTGAGAAGTTGCTGTCCAGTAGCAATTTTCCAAGACCCCAGTCCATTGTCTTAATTTTTGGACACAGATAAACTTTGAATTTGGTGTTGACTACAAAACACTTTTTGTATCCAACATCAAGATATTTCCATACATATTTTTACTTTATTTTTTGGGTGAGTAAAACTCCTCTTTTCAAATTTTCTTTTAGAGGCCAGTTCATCAGCTTCTGGAAATCCAGATTGCATATCTGAGATTTCCAGAAGGTTTTGACCCCTCAAATCTTCTCCAAAATGGAAAATTCCTTCGTACAAATCTTATTTAAGGTGTCTGGAATAATTTTCATTCTCTGAGTTTATCCAGATTATGAAGTTTTAAGACCCTTGAATCCATTTCAAAATCAAGGGTCCACTGCCTTTTTCATTCTGGCAGAAGTGACTCTCAACTTCAAAAGGTCTTTTGAGTACCAAATCTCAACCCAAAAATCTTCCAAAAAATCATGGGATCAGTTTAAAGTCTTAAAAAGATATCCCTATTTTTACTTTTCTGAGTTTCAACTTATTTTGGCCAACACACACACACACACACACAAATGATTTTCAGCTTGGAAGACTCGTTTTACGAGGCATTCCGGGTGCACACTAACGTCCTTCCCGGCGTGTAACATGACCTCCGAACCCAAATCTCTAATCTCGGGCATTTTTCAAAGTTTTGGCCCTTAAAATAAAAATGGCGTGGCGACTCCGGTCTTTTTTTTTATTGGTTTTCAAATAAACAAAAATTTCAAAGCAAACCCTTTCGGAAAAATTTTGGTGGCACATCATCACAGTGGCGACTCTGCTGGGGAATTAAGCTTTTTTTTTCTAAAAAAAATGATATTTGGTATATTGGTGGAAACCATTAAACTTCCCGTTATCGCCTCCTAACACGAGTCGGGGATAAATTGTGGTTTAACAATCCCACGTACCGGTATCACCGTTTTCAAAAAAAAAGAGAAAAAGCTTTTGAGGGTCAAGCTTCCGTCCCGGATTTGAAAATCATTTGTGTGTGTGTGTTGATTTTTGCACGTTTTCGTGTTGTTTTGGCCGCCTCGGAAAAAGTCAAAATTTTGGTATCGGAATCATGTCCCTAGCTGTCGGAATTTTCGTGCTTACGTGCTTATGTGTTCATTAAATTTCAAAAAAATTTCAAAAAAAAAGGATTTTCAAAAAGAAAATTTTCAAAAAAATCATGCATCATATTTTTAAGACACATAAAAAAAATTTCCTATTTTACTCGGAAAAGAAGATAGACTACTTGCACACTACGCGCACGTGACCGTACCTGCACACTACGTCCCTAACCCGGGAAATCCTTGTCGCGGTCCGTTTGGTCTTATTACGCCTCTCGGATGAGCACAGGACTACCCAAACATCCCATGGAGCCTCGTGTCGACCATGCACTTGTCCGTGACACACTTTGTCAGAGACCCGGTTGGTTTTTAGTGCAGTGCGTGTCATGCCACTGTCGTGTATAGACCTTTCCTTTCAAGCCTTTGTCGGCATACCGAGCTCAATATCTTTCGGGGACCCTAATCGGTCGAAGTTACGCCGGTTTTCCACCGCAGACTTTGACCAAGATATTGACCGGCGCCTTGACTTCGGCTCGGCGGCACAAATTATACACGACTCCCGGCATGACACGAGTCATCAAGGATTAATGATTATTCCATGCCTAATTACGGCCTAGCGACGACAAGTCAAGATCAATCGTGGACATTTATCAGTCCAAATCATGCCGACTTTTTGTCGAGCTCTCGGACATGATCTTGACTTTGACGTCAGCTTTGTCCGTAATTTACATCGAATGCTCGTTAAGACTCGATTACCCGCCAGACTTTTAGGATCGTTTTTCTTTCGGTCGGTGGGACCCGCTTGCCCTATAGGACCCTCGCCCGGGGCTGTCCACCCTGGGAGGTCGAAATACGGGTGGAATACGAGGGCTTATAGACGTAGTGACGGGGCCCACTTATCCGGGATCGAGTAGTTTCCGAAAAAGAAAAAGAAGAGCAATCTTTTCCAACCGACTAGGTTAATAAAGCATGTTTTAAGTAAACGTGAACAAATAATCGCATGTTGCATGAGCCTAAAGCCCAAACATCTACCCTCCTTCATTCCCAGACATCTGAACCTTCGTATCCTTTCCCCCGCAGCTCCGCACAAAGCTTGGTTTCGGGCACCGGGTCATCGTTTGATTAGTTGGGAAGAGTCAAGCGCGTCATCAGCTTCGCCGTTTGTTCGACTCGGGTTTGAGAATGTACGCATCGGCCGGTAATGATGGGGATAACGTCACTCCGCCTCCGGGACCCCTCGAGCCAGAGCAACGGTGGAATCGGTTAGCGAGAACGAGATGAGGTTACGACGGGAAGCACGGCTAAACGGCCTTATGGAGGCTATTAAGAGCCGTAGTACGGCCGCGGCCTCAATCCAGATGGCACCTTCACCGTGGAAGAAGACGAGGATGCCAACCCCACTCTCGGTCGCCACGACTACTCCCGAGGATGCCACCACCCACCTCCTATGGAGCCACTACGAGAACCCATGCTCCTCGGTCTTCGGGTCGGCCCGGCTCCCCAACTACGAATCACTTGGATCCATGCGGCAAGCAGCCTGAGCCGGTTCGCGGTCCCTCGGTGGGGACAAAGCCGATACGGAATGTCTTCTCATGGTTGGGGTTATCTCGGAATGCCCCAACAAATTGGAATGCCACCTCGGTTCGGAACCGATCAATCCAGGACCTTCACGGCAACGGCCAGCGGTTCGGAATACCGCCACGGCTCGGTTACGGGCCACGATCGGGAGCCTCCTCCGAATAGTACTTGGTTCATGCTCCTCACACAAATCCGTTCCTCACTCGAGACTTCTATGGGTTACCAAGCCTCCATCCGGTGTCATCCGAATCACCGGGACCGCAGTACCCCCGGGTTATACACCCTCGCCTCGGTAGGCCATGCAATTCAACGATCGGGGACGGCGGCTTGCACCTAAGCCTACTTACGGGCCCCATTACGGAAATCCAAGTCATCAGGCTACATCGGGGTGCCTCCACCTAATTTGCCGAGTTGAAAATCAACGGCGGGCCGCGAGGTTCTATCCCTTCGCCCAAGCTCCTACTCATGCTCCCCGGGGTAACTCGGCCCGGGCGAGGTTTTCACCTACGTCCCAGGATCGGCCGTTCCCTCCACGATCTGCCTCCGGTGGTAGCTCCTCTCTCTAGCTCGGCCACTAGCTTTGAATGCCATGGTTCCACCACAAGACCCTCACTTGGCACGGTTCATGGAACAACACAAGGAAATGAAAGCGCGGATCGGCGGGCGCGCGAAGTACGCCTTCCGGCCTACTGACCGGACTCCATTGTTCCTCTGCCCCACAAATTCGTGATGCCTAATCTGGATCTCTTTGATGGGACTGCATGCCCGAAAACCCATTTGGACACATATACCTTGGCGATGAAGGCAAAGGGTGCACCAATCAGCGATTAGGCGACTATTTGATCTATCCTTGAAGTCCGGTGCCTTAAAGTGGTTCTTCCGTTTGAAACACGAAGCCGGGACTACGTGGGACAGATTACCAATGCCTTCACGAGAGAAATATAAGGCCAACTTGGAATGGGAAACAAATAGAGTTGACCTACAAACAACGGTGCGGCGTCTGATGAGAATGTTGGGGACTTCTCAGCGGTGGAATGCGAAACTTCGGTGAAATGGCCATCCCTCCTTCCGAAGAGGAGCAAGCTGGACATCTTCCGGTCATGCACGAAACCACATCGAGAGCCTCCCTCGGTCACTTCCCGTACTCGGACTTACGGGCCATGGTTAACTCCGACTAAGTTTGAAAAGGCTTACAATCGGCAGAGCTTCTTTGCACCTTACGAGATATCGGGCTCCTCCTTCAAACACTTGCCCGCTCCCGCTAGAGGCAAAGAGGTGATTAACTACGCGGGACGGGAATGTAATAACACAACTCCTTTTGCCCCGAGAAAACCGGTAGAGCCCGGACCACGGGTCATGAACCTCGAAAACTTTGGAATGCCTCTGAACGACATCTTTAGGGGGTGGTGAAAGAAGGCTTCTTGCGGCCTTTGGAGAATTTCCAACCCGGGAATCCGAATGCTCCCGTGGATACTACAAAGTATTGTGCTTTTCATCAAGCTCACGGACATCGGCGACAACTGCTTTACTATGAAAAAGGCAATCCAGGGGCTAATAGAGCAAGGAAAATTGGAAGGCCCCGAAGGACCTAATACGATCAAAAATCCTCGCAAGGAACCATAATCGGTGAATATGATTGAATGCGGAGAATCTTCGCATGCCCGGGAAGATGCTTGATGAAGGTCCCCAAATACCGTGGCTGACCTCGTCGAGGATCACGAGATTCGGATTCCCCTCGGCCTTGAGGATATCGAACGAATCAACCCATCTTGGTCTCATGTCGGAGACTCCTTGCAAGAATACGAGGCCCGCTATTTCTCGGATGAAGGGAAGGCCAATCTTGAAGAAATTTGGGGCTGTTAGGTCAAAACATGAGAGGACCATTTACACAAGATGGTTAGAACAATCGAGAAGAATTGAACAAGAAAGCTTAGGCGAGCGCTGTCTTGGGGCTTATCGGCAAAGAGGCCGAAGAGCATACGGAGCTAGCACACTTCCACAAGCGGCTATTGGAGAAGTCAAATACGACCCCGAAGGCGGTGAAATTGAAGAATCGGAGGAGGAAGAACCCTTCTACATTCTACACGGTGTCAAATACGTGCCACCCCCTCTCACTCTTCCCCGCGGTTTACGGGAGGAGAATCGAGTCACAATTGCCACTTAGGGAATGGGAGCATATGATAATTCTGCATTTGCACGCACCCATATTCCCTAACGGGTTTGATCGGCGTTCCCTCTCCGCTTGAAATCCCGGTAGTATGGGAAGAAGATTCCGATGGCAGCGATGATGATGATGATGACGAGTGAAGAGTCAGCGAGGCCCCGGATCCGGAAACAATGCGGAACAATCATGGGAAATGAGCCCGTGGGAGCCGGGCACAATGGTTGGTTGTCGGCAAGCGACGACGAAGACACTTCGGGAGACGAATATGAAACCGAGGACATGAAGGCCATGAAGTTTCTGGATGCGAGCACGTGGATGTCTTAGAATTCAACACTTGCCTACCATGCTTTGGGGAAAGGGTTTTCGGGCGTCCGATCCGGGTGATAGTCGAAGATACGATCGAAAGAGGAAAATTAACTCCCATCCGCCCAAATGAGAAAATAACCATGGTTAGATCAAATCCACCCAGAACAAAGTAACACTCCTTGTCGGGGTTACCCAAGAAGAGGTCACCTTCCCGAATGTATGTCGGCTTTCGGAGAAGTCCTAGAGCGGCATGATGCCGGATGCGCCTCCCACACGAATGCTATAATTATCTCCAACTACGAGTATTACGAAAGGAACCGGAATGGCTGCACTATACCGGGGATGAAATCGAAAAGCCCCAGAGCCCCGACAATAGCGACTCTTGTTGCATGATAACTATGAGCAAGGCGAGGCCATGAGAGTGAATCGGAGGACGCCCTAGCTGCGTGGGCCATCGAGGGGCAACAACACAACCCCAGGACTCAAAAGCACTGTGACTTGGGAAGCGGTTATAAGGGCCGCCCGGGAAGGAGCCGGTCTGGCTCGGCCCCTCACCGTTGCTAGACTCCGTCGAACCGGTGGCCAATAGCCAAAAGGGCTCCCAGTTGACCTTAGCGGCATTGAAGAAATCCGGTCAAGTAGCGATGAGGAAGTCAACTGTTGACCCGATTCGGAGCAAATCTTCGAGGAATCCCAAGGCGAGATAAGAAGGCCACGAGATCAAACACCGAAAGAAGATCGCCGCCCTATGCTAAGGCAGTAGAAACTCGACCCCAGGAAAAGAGGATCCGTGCTCACCCGGTTGAAGCAAACACGGGCCAACATTTCCCTCTGGTCTCTACTCACTTCGTCCTATCCCCATAAGCTAAAAGGCTGGAAGAAAGCTGGCTCGCACTCTAGTGCCTATTGATGCTACTCCCGATGATGTGGTACGGCTAATTGGAAACATCCATTACGGGAATATAATCACTTTCACGAGATCTCGACCTCCCTCAATTTGGGGTTGATCATAACGAGCCTCTCTTCATCACGGTCAGTTGGATGAACGACGCCTCCCTCGGGTCTGGTTGATAATGGGTCCGGAATGAACATTCTTAGGCAAAGATCATGAGCTTTGCTTGATATCAAGACTACGAGACTTGAAGCCTTCCTCCCTCGCGATCAAGCTTACGACTCAACATCTCGAGCGAGTCCTTGGAGTCGCTACCTTGGACCTACGGTTTGGACGAGAAATTGATACTGTGGAATTCCGGGTTATTGACATCCCGATTACTTTTAATGCCTTATTGGGAAGACCTTGGCTGCACCGGAGTCGAGGGTCGCCTCAAGCCTCCACCGGTGTGTGAAATTCGTCTCGAATGGGGATCGACAACCATTTACGGGGATTTAGTCACTTTGGAGGGCACGGATACGGGCGGAATACCTATTACGGAAATCAAACATGATGAGGACGGCCTCATGCGACGGGCTTCACGGTCGAGCCTCCTAAGGCCCAAGTGTGCAACGTTGATCGACGGTCACCGGGACAAAATCCCTCAGGTCTGAAAATGATGAGAAGGATGAGCTATCTACCTAGCCTCGATGCAGGGAAACACCAACAAGGAACTCACAAACTCATCGAGGTGAAAGGACGGAATACTCGCCACGGCACAGGATATGAGGCCTCCTCGGTGGACAACTGCAAAGGAAAAAGATTTGAAGCCGCCACGGGAAGGGTCCCGGTCGACGACCCTAAATCTCTCCCCTTCGGTCCTAATTTGGTGACTACTTTGTAAAGGGTCCCACACAACCCGGTAACATCACGAGCCCAGCTTCTACGGAAGAATGGCTAAAGCTACGGGATAGCCTCAACAAGTTCGGGAGCCAAAGCTTGAACCCGGTCCGCAGAATGTTCTGGACCTACCCAGTGCCGGGGCTACCACTACCATGAAGAGTGAGTACACCTTCAAAGGCGTGCCAAGCCTAGTGGAGCAGGTTCGAGAAACTCACAACCACAATTCCTACTACCCATGAAGGTCAGAAACCTGAATTCAATTAACCGTGCCAAAGCCAAAGCCACAGAAGTCTTTTCGAGATGATTGGGATGGCCCAATCATGCGGCGGTTGTTCGGGGAAGAGATCCAGGTGCCGGATCTGATTGATTTCGGCTCGATCAAAGAAATGGTAGCAATGATCGAGGGAGACGGCTCAGAGTCATGAGGCTTGGCAGCAGCAATGCCGCTAAAGAATCGGGAAACTCTCTCGGGCCGTCCGCATGACCAAAGAAGAAATGATCACCAAGCCTGGATTGGTCCCCATCCCTTTGTGTCAACCTAGGAAAAGTCCTCGAGTCTTTCATTGTTAAGGTCGAGTCTCTAGAGTCGTCCAGACGGCCTTACGCTGAAGACTACGAGTACGTAGCAAGCGTTGTATTCCTTTTCGTTTTCAATGAAATGACGAACCTTTCGAGTATCCCTTGATTGCCACTTTAACTAATGATGAATTAATTAATAAAAAAATTTTTAATAATAATTCATTAGATAAAGAAGAAGACACATTAAACAACAAAAAAAAATCAAACAAAAAAAAAGAGGATCTTTAAGCGGGTTGTCAGGAAAGAGGAAAATCGAGCCCAAGGCCGAAGAGATTTTGACGAGTGTGAATGCAGGAGGCTGCGGAAGAGCCTAAAGAGACGCGGATTGGTGATTTCTTGAAAAGGCTGGAAAGGATGCTCTGCAAAATCCTACAAGATCCTCGGCTCAAAGAAAGTTGCCCTCTTCATCAAAGAAAACATCATATGCGGATACGGGTTGCAGTAGAAATCATCTCGAGATAATGGATCCCACTTCGAAGGGGAATGCGACAGGTTGCTGGCAGAATTCCGAATAACTCGTCACAAGTCATCTCCTTACAGGACCCAAACCAACGGAGCCGTCGAGGCAGCAAACAAGACTTTGGAAAACATTATCAGGAAAATGGCTGTCTGAGGCAAAGATTGGCCCGAAAAGTTACACCTGGCACTGCGGGGCTACGGAGACATCCGTCGAACGGCAAGCTGGGAAACACCGTTTGCCCTCACATACGGAATGGAAGCCGTGCTCCCAATCGAATTGGAAATCCTCGCTCAGCGTATCTTTGGAAAGCCGGATCAACGAGGTCGAATGGCTCCGAGTCGCCATGACGAATTGGCCTGCTAGATGAACGCCGATTGAAAGCAATGGAACACATCCGAGCCTACCAAGGAAGAATGGCGAGCCTTTGACAAGAAAGTAAAGCATCGGGAGATCAGAAGGGGATCTCGTTTTGAAAGAAAAGCCCGGTCCGTATCAACCCGCTTGGCAAATGGGAGCTTGTTTGGGTCGGGCCATATGTCGTCAAAGATCTTCTCGGAGGAGCCATGCAACTTGCGGACCTCGACGGAAATCCCTTTGTACACCCGGTGAATGGTGACAAGGCTGCGCGAGATACTACGCGTAAAAAGAAAAAAAAAAAGGAGTGCTAAAAGAGTAATACCCAACTAGGTTGAAAACCCGAAAAGGGCGGCCTAGGTAAAAAACGGGGTTGCACCAAAAAAAAAAAAAAAAAACAAAAAAAAAAAAAAAACAAAACAAAAAAAAAAAAAAAAATCGGGTTGAACTACGAAGACACGAGCTCCTCAAAATGAGGGGAACGTAGGCGGCGGAAACGGTTCGGTCTAAAACACAAATAAAAGTCATACTTTGACATCAATACAAGCTTGATCGAGACCATGAAAGCGTCTCGAAAAACTCTAAAGCAATTCAAATATTCATTACAAGTTAAAAGCTTTTTGATGAGTCTAAGCCCGATTCATTCCTACAGCAGGCAACTGCTAAAGGAAATTAAGATACATAATCAAACTAATGTGTATGCCATGACAAGAAAGGGATACTCGGAAACCTCGAGTCACTCCATGCCACTCGAATCTTGGCCTCTCCCTCTTCTTCCCCCTTCGAGTCTTCTTCTTCGAGAGCAGGAAAAATGTCGGTCTTCCTCCTACCAAGCTACGGTATAGGAGCAGGGATCTATCAAACCGGCCTCTGTCGGGGCCTTAGTAGCCCTAGCGTCATCTCTCATCTCCTGTAGCCTAGGCGGTAGCATAGGAGCCCTCCTCTCCTGTCTCTTGACGTAAGCCTCATAGTCGGTCACGGCGTCTCCGCTCCTGTCATGAGGGTTGGCCCTCGCCTCGGCCCTCCTCCTCTCGAAAGCTGTCGGGTCCTCCGCGCCCACAATGGCCTCACGCCGCCTCAAAATAGCCATCGAGTCTCTTCTAAATGCCTCTCGTACCAATCCAGGGTACCAAGTGGTCGAGGAACACGGGTCTCGGATGCTGAGAATAACCCGAGGAGGAAAGGCGTCATACCTCCATGCTCGGGAAAGAAATGGAAACAGAGGATCATCCATAGAAGCAGGAGCCACCACCACGATGGCTATATCATCAAAGTTCTCCAAAGGAACCTGCTCCGGGCCGAGCTGTCTCGAGAACCAAGGACGGAATATAGAAGGCTGGGTGAGAAAGCCCGGAAGCATGACCACATGAGACCCGTCTGAAGCACTCTGCGAGTCTCCACCGCCAACAAGGCGCGACCATCGATATCTTACGTCGGCGACCAGCCATCCAGCGCTCCATGAGCCACGATCATCGAAATCCACAGCAACCCCCTCTGGCAAATGTCCAAGGCTTGATCATGTCGGGAGTTTCCCGAAGAATCCCCAAACGCTCCATCGGCCGCGGGGTCGAGAGGAACGGGCTGCCCCGGTGCATATACCGCTTCCGTGCTTGCCTATCGAGAGCATGGAAAGTCTCCTCCGGGATCGGAGGTACAACATCTACGCAGCGACAATGAACGACTACATCCGGCGAGACCGATGGCGGATCCCAAAAGAATAGACCATAAACGGGGTCCCGAACATGCAAAGTGCAAAGGCATCCCAATAGGCATCGTCGAGCAAGCCTAAGCCCCTAAATCTATCGGGGAGGCGGAAATATCAAAATGATCGGGACCACGGATCATACCTTGCGCTTCCTCCGGGGAAAGATGAAGGAGGTTGCACAATCTGTCAACGAAAAGAAGCCCCTCGGGCAAAGGAACCGCTATCTCTTCCACCTCCAGGACCACCAAGCAAGGCCCGAAATTCTTCGACGGTTGGGACCATCTCGTTGAAGGAAAGGCAAAAGACATGCCTCTAGTATCCCAAAATGAGGAAGAAGCCCTCGGAAGATCGTAGTCCAGGAATCAATTCCTTGAGAGACCATAAGCACTTCACCTTATACCTTTCTTCAAAGAAGGACCTCCTCTCATGCATAATCTCCGGGACCAATCCTTGAATTTGTTGAAGAATGACATTTGGGATTCTTGGGACAATTTTGATGGAGCTTTTCTAAGGTTTTCCATGGATTTTCTCTCTTTCTCCCGAAAATGGCTGTTTGAATTTGGAAGTTGAAGAAGATATTTGAATTTGAAATAAAGCAAAACCAGATCTGTAGCAAAATTAAAGGACAATGTCGAGATGCGGTCCCTATCCGCGCGGATATGTTTGCTTTCCATCGAAAAATGCACGCAGTCAGTTTGCTACACCAAAGAGGAATATTCCGTCCCGGTTGCTCGGAACACTGTGCAAAAACCTCCCAAACCGAGTCCATATACCAAACACTAACACCACTTGCCAAAAAAAAAAAAAAAACCAAGGCTCATGCAACACTTTGCATTCATCTTGCATTGCATTCATAAAATAAAATCCTAAATTATTACATTCCAAAAAAAAAAAAAAAGAGAAAAAAAAAGAGTGCATAAAAAAAAAACAAACAAACATCAATAATCCTAAATTATTACATCCCAAAAAAAAAAAAAAAAAAAGAAAAGAGCAAAAAAAAAAAAAAAAAATGTGTGCATAAGTTGTACAAATCTCAATCCAGTCTCAAATCTCAATCTCAAATCTCAAAAAATCAATCGGAGTCTCTAGCGCCCGATGTACGCCCCGATCCCTCTTGCGGCTCGGGCCCGCCTCCTCGGGAGCCACGAAGATCTCGGGCTCGAGAATCGTCCTCGTCTCCGAGAAAAGAGGCTCGTCGGGACCAAGGCACGCTACGATAGGGCAAGCCAAGATCTGCGAAAAAATCATATCCGAAGGTGAAGGCGTCGGATTCTGGACGTACGAAGACGACCCACCATGCTTGCCAAACGTGTCCCTGTCCGTGTGGATCCCGAGAATGACGTGATCCGAAGGCGGCACCGCGAGGATCAATGAGAGGAGACGAGAGGAGTCTACGAAGAAGTCTACGAACGAATAGGGAAGCCTCCCGCTTGACGGGCGCCGGCCGTGGTCGCCTCGCTCTAGCACGAGGAGCCCGCGGCGACCATCCTCTGATGAATCTCTTAGCTCCGATCACTTGCTTCGTCGGCTTCTCGACGACCACCTCCGAAAAGCTGCACAAAAGCAAAAGCGTCGAAACGGTTGAAGCGAAAAATGATGACGGAAAGAAAAGAAAAGACAAAAGCAAAAAAAAAAAAAGGAAAAGGTGAAGCCATACCTTCATACCGGACGAGGCCGGAAAGCTCGTGGAAGCCGCTCGAGTGAGGGATCTGCACCCTCAATCGGACCCCATCTGGACATACGAAAAGTCCGTTCGAGGGTATCGCGGGACCCCAACCCCTCTCTATCCAGAACACAGGGCATCCTCGGCCTCCTCAAAACAAATACGGATATGGCTCGGTCGCCACAAATGCCGAGAAGTCTTGGCCGGCTCGGTAATCATCCCAGTCGCGAGATCTGTCACTCGGAGTGCATCATATCGGCGGGAGGCTCCGCGGTGTCATCAAGGCGAGTCGCGCCATCTTTGGCGCGTCACCCTCTCTCCCGGATAATAGGCATCGCGGAGTCGGGCCTCTCGAGAATCCTCCATTTGCACGGTCCAAATCTCGGCGCCCTTGGTGCGCCACCTCAAAACGATCCCGGGGATAGAATATCATCCTCTCATCCGTCTCGGCCTCCGTCGAAGGAAGGCAATCCGCGTATCGAGAGTCGTACGCCCCCTGGAGCTTATCTTCTCCCGGGCATGCTTGGACCAAGAGCGCATGGCCGGATACGCCCGACGTACTCCGCCATTTGTCGCCACATCGTGACGTGGAAAAACTCCAACGCCCATACACTGCGAAGGTAAAAATCAAATCAATCCGGTCTGAAAAGAAAAGTGTGTGCTCAAGAAAAAAAAAGGGAAAGCAAAGAGAGCTTATACCTCCGGGGGCAAACTCAAAGCAATACAAGGAGCTCACGGCCTTCCTTTGTACCTATCAAGAGCAAAGTAAAGCTCTGCCGGCCCGGCTTCTCCCGAGGAGACGTCTCCGGCCATCTCCATGTCCTCCAAGGACCTCGGCAAGGCAAAGGCGCCGTCCCCTCGGCATGTCCAAAGAGGGTGCTCGAAAAAGCAAACCATAAGAAGGCCACAGCAATGCGATCGGCGCCTATCCTCTCCTCCCGGCCTCGTAGCTCACAATGGTCTCCACAATCTTCCCGTAGACCACGGCATACTCCATCCCCATCCCCTTTTTGGGAATAGGGAAAATCCCGAGAAGAGCTGCGAGATCCGCATCGGCTGTAGCCGTCCCGCCACTCAATGCTGCGTCCATTAAAGGCCAGACCCCTGATCGCAGCATAGTCGGAAAGGCGTAACCGTAGCCTCGCCCCGAAGAAGTGAAACGTGTGGGTCGCATCCCACGATCTTTGCGCTAAAGCAAACATCGAGGCCCTTGCTCTTAGGGAACTTGACCAATCCCCTCAAGCACTCAACAAACTCCCAAAGCCCGGTCTCAACGACAATGTCTCGGACTCGGCAAAGCTCCTCGGCCCGCATTCGGAAGCCGGTCCCACAAGTCAGCTACGAGACTCCACCGATCCTCGAGTCTTCATCTTGTTCGAATTTGCTCAGTAACGTAGTTGTTTCCACCCTGCAATAAAACAAAAAAAAAAAAAGAGAAAATGTCAAAAAAAAAAAATTGCATTTGCATTTGCACGAAAAAAAAAGGGCATACATATGCATCATGAAATTTCAAAGAAAATTCGACAGCATAACAGCATACAATGAGCATAGCCCCATTTTTCTCGCACAAAAAAAAAACAGTTTTCAGCAAATCCCAATCAACATTCATACAAGGAGTCAACGGAAGCAAAAACTCCGTCCCATTTTCATAAAATAACATGCATACATTCATCGAAAAAAAAAATGCATTCCTACGGAAGTAAAAACTCCGTCCCGTTTTCACAAAATAACATGCATTCAATCAACGGGAGGAAAAATCCGTCCCACTTTTCAAAAAAAAAAATCAATCAAAAATCATACATTCATATCATCATCTCATGTTGGCAAAATGCCAATTCTTTTCTCAAGCAAAATGCACATTTTGGAACACCAACAAATTCATTGCAACATGCATATCATCAAAAATCAATATTCAAATTTCAAAAAAAAAAAATCACAATTTTCATCCATAATTTTCGGATACTAAAAAAAAAATGGCGAAAATGCCAATTCTTTTTCCCAAGCAAAATGCACATTTTGGGTTACTCATATACTCATAACATGCAAAGCATCAAAATCATCAAAATCAAGATTCAAAGCCAAGAACATCAATCATTCCAATTTTCAAAAAAAAAAAAATCAAAAATCACCCAAAATTCAATTTCAAGCAAGAAATCAACAAAGGGAATGAAAAGATTCGAAGTATACCGTTCGGAGACTCGGATCAGAAGCCCAATGTTGCCAAGCATCGGGGTATGGCTCCTCCGCAATCGATTGCGAAAGAGTATAGTGCCTCCTCATTCGGACGAGCTCCAATCGTCTCTCCGCTACCGGGCCACGTCCTTGGCCTTGAAAAACACCTTCCCCGTGTTCCATTGCTTGAAAATCGAAGAAAAACGGAAGAATTTTCAAGCTTTTTGGCCTTCAATGGCTTCCTCCCTCGGCTCTCTCTTTCTCTCTCTCGTAATTGCAGAAATTTTGAAAAAAATTGAATGGGGAAGAGGAAGGGCGTTGGCCCTAATTTAAAACCCTACGGAATACGCTCCTATCCGCGCGGATAGGATTGTCGAGTCAAAATGACCCTTTTGCCCTTTAAAATTCCGGGACTCTGCAATTCGGTCCCAACTTGACAGAGTTAACCAAAGTTAACCAAAGTCGGCCCCTTTCAAGGAAATTACCCAACGGCGGTCAAACGTAAGTCCGATCTTCCCGAGAAAGATAACGGAATTCCGTATCTTTCATCAAAATCATCAAACGGCGGTCAAACGTAAGTCCGATCTTCCCGAGAAAGATAACGAATTCCGTATCTTTCATCAAAATCATCAAACGGCGGTCAAACGTAAGTCCGATCTTCCCGAGAAAGATAACGAATTTCGTATCTTTCATCAAAATCATCAACGGCGATCAAACGTAAGACCGATCTTCCCGAGAAAGATAACGAGATCCGTATCTTTCATCAAAATCATCAAACGGAGTCAAACGTAAGTCCGATCTCTCAGAAAGATAACGAGATCCCGTATCTTTCATCAAAATCTTCCCACGGCAGTCAAACGTAAGACCAATTTCCCCGAGAAAGATAACGAGATCCCGTATCTTTCATCAAAATTACCCACGGCAGTCAAACGTAAGTCCGATCTTCCCGAGAAAGATAACGAGATCCGTATCTTTCATCAAAATCATCAAACGGCGAGTCAAACGTAAGTCCGATCTTCCCGAGAAAGATAACGAGATTCCGTATCTTTCATCAAAATCATCAAACGGCAGTCAAACGTAAGTCCGATCTCTCCGAGAAAGATAACGAGATCCCGTATCTTTCATCAAAATCTTCCCACGGCGGTCAAACGTAAGACCAATTTCCCGAGAAAGATAACGAGATCCCGTATCTTTCATCAAAATTACCAAACAGTCAAACGTAAGACCGATTTCCCGAGAAAGATAACGAGATCCCGTATCTTTCATCAAAATTACCGGCGGTCAAACGTAAGACCGATTTCCCAGACGAATACGTCGATTTTCCCAAAAGGCTAACAAAATCCCCGACAAAGTTAACGGAATTCCAAAAGCCAACAAAATCTCGAGAAGATTTCGAACTATGAAAGGGCTTGATTCCCACTAGGGATACGTAGGTAGCCTATCACTAGGTCCAGCCCCTCGACCAAAATGGTCACCCTCTCCTTCGGCAGCAGACAAAGTTCACCGAAAGGCCATTTTAAATCAAGGTTCGAGGCACCTAAAAGCCATCATCTCCAAGGTTCGAGGCACCTAAAACGCCATCATCAAGGTCGAGGCACCTAAAAAGCCATCATCTCCAAGGTTCGAGGCACCTAAAACGCCATCATCAAGGTCCGAGGCACCTAAAATGCCATCTCGAGGTTCGAGGCACCTAAAACGCCATCTCCAAGGTTCGAGGCACCTAAAACGCCATCTCGAGTTCGAGGCACCTAAACGCCATCATCAAGGTGCGAGGCACCTAAACGCCATCTCCAAGGTTCGAGGCACCTAAACGCCATCTCGAGGTTTGAGGCACCTAAAAAGCCATCTCGAAGGTTCGAGGCACCTAAGACGCTATCACACACAAACACTAGGAAAACGATAAATCACAATCATCCCCGGCGGAGCGGATAGCCATCGAGACCGAAAATGGTCATTCCTATCCCCAGCGGAGCGGATAGCCATCAAACCGAAAATGGTCATCTCTTATCCCAGCGAGATTTTCTCTCCGGCAACCGATTGCGAGAACTCGCTCATCGGGTTCGAGGCACCTAAAACGCCATCATCTCCGGGTCGAAGACCCGAACTACGGCGGCTTGATTCCCATTCGGGATACGTAGGTAGCCTATCGCTAGGTTCAGCCACTCAATCACCTGATCATCCCGCCAAATATGGAGCCTTACTCTTATCGACGACCCCGCTTCCTTCGAAAGCGCCGTCGTCGAGGGGCTACTGTAAGTGCTCCAATTTGAGCTTGTTAGTATTTTCGTTAGAAAATTAACGAAAGTTATAACATTCCTAACAATTACTAACAATTACTAACATTTCCTAACAATCCTAACATTTCTAAAAAAGTGAGGGCAAAATGGGCATTGTTATTTAAGGATAAACCAAGGAAAAGAATCAAAACAGTGAAAGAAATGGTCAAAAACCAAAAATAGAAATGGCTGGAACATAATCTCGCTGTTTAATTTGAATTTTAAAAAAGATTATTCCTTGTGTCCAAAGCCTGAAGTAGCATTTAATGAACAGTGCACGTGACTGATCCTATCCGCGCGGATGACTTTGTATTTTTCAGAGGGCTATAAATTGAGCCCTCCAGTCACAAAAATAAGGAGAAACAAGAACACAATTCACATCATTTGGCGAAAATACTCGAGAAAACAGTGAGAATTCTATAAGAATTGTCACCTTTTTCTCTTGAATCTTCCCAACTTTCACTCACTCAAATCAAACCCAAACACTCTTGCATTCAAGCCTTCAAACACAAAACACAAAGAAGATAGGTATAACCTCCCTCTTCTTACCCTAAATCTCTCATCCATGCATGCATTTTCAAACTACAAAATGTAGTTCATTCATCTTCTTGTCTTAGATCCAAGAAGATCACCATGGAAGTTCATCTCCATGGATGATATTCTACAAGGATCAACATTATTTTCAAGTTCTCTTACTTTCTTGCAAAGAAAACACATTTTCAAAACCCTAAAAATATTTTCAAGCATCAAATCTCATTTTCAAAGGATAAAAATCCCCTTCCCAAGCAAATGAAGTGCTTAGTCCTAATGTACCCCAAGGATGGTTTGGTATAGTTGATTCACCACTGAAATGTCAAGTGATCACTAACCAAAACCTAGGGAAATTGGGACAAGCATGGATGCAAAACCCCCCTTAAAATCATATTTTCTTTCTTGAGAAGTTGCTGTCCAGTAGCAATTTTCCAAGACCCCAGTCCATTGTCTTAATTTTTGGACACAGATAAACTTGGAATTTGGTGTTGACTACAAAACACTTTTTGTATCCAACATCAAGAGCTTTCCAGAAATATTTTTACTTTATTTTTTGGGTGAGTAAAACTCCTCTTTTCAAATTTTCTTTTAGAGGCCAGTTCATCAGCTTCTGGAAATCCAGATTGCATATCTGAGATTTCCAGAAGGTTTTGACCCCTCAAATCTTCTCCAAAATGGAAAATTCCTTCGCACAAATCTTATTTAAGGTGTCTTGAACAATTTTCATTCTCTGAGTTTATCCAGATTATGAAGTTTTAAGACCCTTGAATCCATTTCAAAATCAAGGGTCCACTGCCTTTTTCATTCTGGCAGAAGTGACTCTCAACTTCAAAAGGTCTTTTGAGTACCAAATCTCAACCCAAAAATCTTCCAAAAAATCATGGGATCAGTTTAAAGTCTTAAAAAGATATCCCAATTTTTACTTTTCTGAGTTTCAACTTATTTTGGCCAACACACACACACACACACACACACACAAATGATTTTCTGCTTGGAAGACTCGTTTTACGAGGCATTCCGGGTGCACACTAACGTCCTTCCCGGCGTGTAACATGACCTCCGAACCCAAATCTCTAATCTCGGGCATTTTTCAAAGTTTTGGCCCTTAAAATAAAAATGGCGTGGCAACTCCGGTCTTTTTTTCGATTGGTTTTCAAAGAAACAAAAATTTCAAAGCAAACCCTTTCGGAAAAATTTTGGTGGCACATCATCACACATGGCGAGGGTGCGCCTCTGATGGCACCGGTGGAGCCTCCTGCCGACATGATGCACCCGAGTGAGAGATCGGAGACCTGGGGCAATTATCGAGGTGGCCAGCACTTCTCGATGTTTGTGGCGATCGAGGAATATTCGAGATTTATCTTGAGGAGGCTGAGGATGCCCCAGGTTCTTGAGAGAGAGGGGTTGGGGGTCGTGCGGTACCCTCGATCGGACTTTTCATATGTCCAGGATGGGGTCAGGTTGAGAGTTCAGATCCCTATCCCTGAGCGGGTCCCACGAGCTTTCCGACCTCGTCCGGATATGAAGGTACGGCTTTTTACTGTTTCTTCTTCTTTCCTTTCGCTTCATCATTTTTCGCATCAATTCTTTCTGACACCTTTATTTCCGTGCAGTTCCCGGCTGTGGTTGTGGAGAAGCTGACGAAGCAGGTGATTGGGGCGAAGAGGTTCCTTAGGAGGATGGTTGCCTGTGGGGCTGCTCAGGGCAGAGCTAGACGGGCACAGCCGGCACCTGTCGAGCGGGAGACTTCCCCTGTTCCTTCCGAGCATTCTACCGAGACTCCTCTTTCTCCTCTCATAGATCCCGGCATGGAGCTTCCTCCGGACCACGTCATCCTCGGGGATTTGCCCGAGCAGGGGCACGTTTGGCACCACGGTGGGTCTTCTTCGCATGTCCAGGAGTCCGACACGTTCGCGTTTGGATATGACTTCTTTGCGGATCTCGGCTTGCCTTATCGTGGCGTACCGGTTGATCCAGACGAGCCTCTCTCTGGAGACGAGGATGACGATTCCGAGCCCAAGATATTCATGGCTACTGAGGAGGCGGGCCCGAGTCGCAAGAGGGACCGGGGGAAAGGGCCAGCCGCTGAGGATTCTGACTGATGATTTTTGGTTGATTTTGGGATTGTACCTATTTAGACAGATACACTTTATTTTCATGCACACTCTTTTTTTTTTTTGGGATGTAATAATCTAGGATTTCTGTTACCTACTTCTTTTTTTCTATTATGAATGCAATGTTGCATGAGCCCTGGTTTTTTGGCAAGGGTGTGAAGGTTTTGAGCTGTGAACTGTTTGGACAAGCTTTGCACAGGTTTCGAGCAGCTGGGATGAAATATTCCTCCGCGGTGCAGCAGTTTAAACTGCTGCAGATTTTTTTCTGGTGGTGACATTATCATCCGCGCGGATAGGGGTGACATCTGGCAGGTTTCATTTATTTCGGTGGTTGGATCTGGTTTAGGCCATAAATGTCATTGAAACTTCATCTTCTACAGTTCAAACTCACTGGAATTTCGGGAGAGAAGAGAGAAAAGCCATGGAAATGACCAAAAACTCTCTAAAATTATCCAAAGAAAGGCAAATGTTGTTCTTTGAAAAGTTCAAGGAGTGGTGTAGGGAGATTATGCACGAGAGAAGATCATTCTTTGAAGAAAGGTACAAGATAATGTGTTTATGGTCTCTCAAAGAATTGGTTCCGGATTATGATCTTTTGAGGGCTTCCGCTTCTTTTTGGGATACAAGGAGGCATGTCTTTTGCTTTTCTTACAATGAAGTTGTTCCGACCGTTGAAGAATTCCGGGCTTTGCTTGGCGGTCCCGAAGTGGAAGAGATTGCGATTCCTTTGCCCGGAGGAGCTTCTTTTGTTGATAGGTTGTGCAACCTTCTTCATCTTTCCCCGGAGGAAGCACAAGGTATGATCCGTGGTCCCGATCATTTTGACATTTCTGGTCTTCCTGATAGATTTAGGGGTTTAGACTTGTTTGATGATGCCTATTGGGATGCTTTTGCACTTTGTATGTTTGGGACCTTGTTCATGGTTTACTCTTTTGGGATCTGTCATCGAGCTTTGCTGGATGTGGTTGTACACTGCCGTTCGGGCCGGGATGTGGTGCCCTTGATCCTGGGAGAGACTTTTCATGCTCTTGACAGGTTGGCTACCGGGAGGCGGTATATGCACGGGGGCAGCCCGTTTCTCTTGACTATGTGGCTGATGGAGCGCCTGGGGGTTCTTCGCGAAACTTCCGATGCGGTCAAACCTTGGACATTTGCCAGGAGAGGGGTTACCATGGATCTTGATGATCAGGGTTCATGGGAGCGTTGGATGGCTTTTCGCCAGACCGTGGACATCAGGTGGTCGGTGCCTCATTGGCGGATAGAGACTCGAAGAGTACTTCAGGATGGATCTCATGTGGTTCTGCTTCCGGGGCTTTCTCAGTCCAGTTTTTATATTCCGGCTCTAGTTCGGAGACAGTTTGGCTTGGAGCAGACTCCTTTGGAGGGCTTTGAGGACATAGCTACCAGGGTGGTAGCTTCTGCTTCGATGGAGGATCCCTCAGTGTTCCCATTTCTTTCCCGAGCATGGAGGCATGACGTCTTTCCTTCCAGGGTTATCCTCAGGCGTCCGGGACATGTATTTCTGACCACTTGGTACTTGGATTAGTACGAGAGGCATTTGGGGGAGACTCAGGTGGCTATCTTGAGATGGCGTGAGGCCATTGTTGGTGTGGAGGACCTGACGGTTTCAGAGAGGAGGAGGGCCGAGGCGAGGGCCAACCCTCATGATAGGAGCGGAGATGTCGTGACCGACTATGAGGCTTATGTCAAGAGACAGTAGAGGAGGATTCCTATGTTACCAGCTCGGCTACAGGAGATGAGAAATGAGGCTAGGGCTACTAAGGCCACAGACGGATGCGGGTTTGATAGATCCTGTCCCTACACCAGAGCTTGGTAGGCGGAAGATCGACATTTTTCCAGTGCAGAAGAAGAAGACCCGAAGAGGAGGGAAGAAGAGGGGAGAAGCCAGTACGAGTGGCTTGGAGTGACCTTGAGGTTTCCGAGTATCCCTTTCTTGTCGTAGCAGACACATTAGTTTGATTATGTATCTTAGTTTCTTTTAGCAGGTTGTAAGTCGTAGGAATGAACCGAGCTTAGACTCATCAAAAAGTTTTTAACTGTAATGAATATGTGAATTGCTTTAGAGTTTTTCAAGACGCCTTCATGGCTTGATCAATGTATTGATAACAAAGTATGACTTTTATTTGTGTTTTAAACCGAACCGTTTCCGGCTGCCTACGTTCCCTTCGGACTAAAGGGCTCAGGTCTCCGTAGTTCGACCCGGTTAAAATTTTTTGTTTGTTTTTTTTTTGTTTGTTTTTTTTTTGTTTTTTTTTTTTTTTTGGTGCAACCCTGTTTTTTACCTAGGCCGCCCTTTTCGGGTTTTCAACCTAGTTGGGTATTACTCTTTTAGCACTCTCTTTTTTTTTTGATATTTTTTTTGACTAAGTGTTTTACGCTTAGTATCTACACAGCTTGTCACCATTCACTGGGTGTACAAAGGATTTCCGTCGAGGTCTGCAAGTTGCATGGCTCCTTCGGAGAAGATTTTCTGAATGACATATGGCCCGACCCAGACTGGCTCCCATTTGCCAAGCGGGTTGATGCGGACCGGGGGCTTCTCTTTTAGAACGAGGTCACCCTCCCTGATTTCCCGATGCTTTACTTTCTTATCAAAGGCTTTGGCCATTCTTCATTGGTAAGCTCGGATGTGTTCCATGGCTCTTAATCGGCGTTCATCTAGCAGAGCCAACTCATCATGGCGACTCTGGAGCCATTCGACCTCGTTGATTTGACTTTCCAACAGCACACGGAGTGAGGGGATTTCTAGCTCGATTGGGAGTACGGCTTCCATTTCGTAGGTGAGAGCAAATGGTGTTTCCCCATTTGCTGTTCTGACGGATGTTCTGTAGCCCCAGAGAGCAAGGTGAAGCTTGTCGGGCCAATCTTTGCCTCGGACAGCCATTTTCCGAATGATGTTTTCCAAAGTCTTGTTTGCTGCTTCAACGGCTCCGTTGGTTTGGGGCCTATAAGGAGATGACTTGTGACGGGTTATTCTGAATTCTGCTAGCAGCCTGTTGCATTCCCCTTCAAAGTGGGATCCATTATCTGAGATGATTTCGGCTGGCAACCCGTATCTGCATATGATGTTCTCTTTGATGAAGAGGGCCACTTTCTTTGAGTTGAGAACTTCGTAGGACTTTGTGGGGCATCCTTTTCAGTTCCTTCGAAGAAACTACCAATCTGCGTCTCTTTAGGCTCTTCCGCAGTTCCCAGATTCACACTTGTCAAAACCTCTTCGGCAGCTTGGGCTCGATTTTGCTCTTTCCGAACAACCTGCTTAAAGATTTTTTTTGATATATTGTTTATTTAATGTGTCTGATTTTTTATCTAGTGAATCATTATTAACTGTTTTTAGATTATTAGTTAATTTATCATTAGTTAAAGTGGCAATCAAGGGATACTCAGAAAGGTTCGTCATTTCATTAGGAACGGAAGGAAATACAGTCTTGGCTACAATTTCGTAGTAAGGCCATTGGATGACTCGAGAGACTCGAACTAGACAATGAGAGACTCGGAGGGCTTTACAAAGGTTGACACAGGGAGACGGGGGACCGATCCAAGCTTAGTGATCATTTCCTCCTTGGTCGCGGACGGGCCTGAGAGAGTTTCCCAATTCTTCAATGGCATTGCTGTCAGCGGCCTCATGACTCGGGAATTGCATTGTTTCTGTTCTCCCTTCTCGATCATCGCTACCATCTCTTTGACTGTACTGAGATCAATCAGGTCTGGCACCTGAACTTCTTCCCCGAATAACTGCTGCATAATCGGACCATCCCAATCATCTGAAAAGACCTCTGTGGCTTTATCTTTTGGCACTGCTAGTTCAAACTCAGGCTTTGAGCCTTCCTGGACAATCGAAATTGTGGTAGTGAGCTTCTCGAACTGTTCTACTAGGCTTGGCACGCCTTTGAAGGTAATCTCACTTTCCATGGTGGTGGTAGCCCCATGCATCTTGGGCAGATCCGCAAACATCCTACGGACTGGGTTGGCTTTTTTTCCCCTGGACTTTCTGAGATCATCTTGTAGCTTCAACCATCCTTTTGTAGGTTCTTTGACTGTGGCATTCCCATGTTGTGTAGGACCTTTGACGAAGTAGTCAGCCAGATTAGGACTGAAAGGGAGAGATTTAGGGCCGTTGACCGGGACCCTTCCTGTGATAGCTTCTTTCCTTTGTAGAGCAAATTCTTTTCCCTTTTCAATTTTCCCCAAAGTCGGTTCATACCCAAGGCCATGGCGAGTTTTCTGCTCTTTCACCTCGATGAGTTTGTGAGTTCCTTGTTGGTGCTTCCCTAGACCGAGGCCAGGTAGATAGCTTATCTTCCTCATCATTTTCAAGACCGGAGGGATTTTATCCCGAGTGATTGTCAGATCTACGTTGCAAACTTGGGCCTTAGGAGGCTCGACTGTGAAGCCTGTTAGCATGAGACCTTCCTCATCATGTTTGATTTCCAGAATAGGTATTCCACCTGTATCCGTGCCCTCCAAGGTGACTAGATCCCCGTAAATGGTTGTCAAATCCCCATCCGAGACGAATTTCACACATTGGTGGAGACTCAAAGCAACCCCCTTGACTTGATGCAGCCAAGGTCTTCCCAATAAGGCATTAAAAGTGATCGAAATATCGATAACCTGGAATTCCACAGGTATCAATTTCTTACCAAACCAGAGGTCCAAAGTAGCAACTCCAAGGACTGCTCGAGATGTCGAGTCGTAAGCCTTGACTGTGAGGGAGGAAGGCTTCGAGTCTGTGGACTTGATGTTGAGCAGACTCATGATCTTTGCCGGAAGGATATTCATTCCGGACCCATTGTCGACCAGGACCCGAGGGAGACGTCGTTCATCCAATTGGACTGTGATGAAGAGAGGCTCGTTATGATCAACCCCGAATTGAGGGAGATCAAGGTCCGTGAAAGTGATTATGTTCCCGTAGTGGATGTTCCCAATTAATTGCACCACGTCATCGGGAGTAGCATCGATAGGCACCAGAGTGCGAGCCAGGCTTTCTTCCAGCTTTAGCTTATGGGGATAAGACGAGGTGAGCAGGGACCATAGAGAGATGTTGGCCTGTGTTTGCTTCAACTGGGTGAGCACGTGATCCTCCCTTTCGAGGTAAGGAGCTTCGGTCGTCTGGGCATAGGGGAGGCGATCTTCTTTCGGTGCCTGGTCTGCTACCTTCTTATCTGTCTTGGGGTTCCCCTGGTAGATCTGCCCGGATCGGGTCAACGGGTTGACCTCCTCGTCAGTCGATTCTTGACTAGATTTCTTCAACGCTGCTAAGGTCAACGGGGGAGCCTTTTTGGCTATCGGCCACTGGTTCTGACGGAGTCTAGCAACGGTGAGGGGCTGAGCTTGAGCTGTACTGGCTCCTTCCTGGGCAGCTTTCAAAACTGCTTCCCATGTCACAGGCTTTTGAACCCGGGATTGTGTTGCTGTCCCCTGGATGGCCCATAGAGCTAGGGCGTCCTCCGATTCATCCTTATAGCCTGCATTGCCCATGGTTATCATACAACAGGAATTGCTATTCTCAGGGCTTGGCGGTTTTTCCATTTCATCCCCGGTATAGTGCAGTCACTCTGGTTCCTTTCTGTAATACTCAGAGTTGGAGACGATTATAGCACTCTGTGTGGGAGGCGCATTCGGTATCATGCCGGTTTCCAGGACTTTTCTGAGAGCTGAAATACATTCAGGGAAGGTGACCTCTTCTTGGGTAACCCTGACAAGGATTGTTACTTTGCTTCGGGGCGGATTCGATCTGACCATGGTTATTTTCTCATTGGGGAGGATGGGAGTTAGTTTCCCTTTCTCTAACAGATCTTCAACTATCAGCCTGGATCGGGTGTCTGAAAACCCTTTCCCCAAAGCATGGTAGGCAGTGTTGAACTCTATGACGTCCACGTGCTCAGCCCCAGGAAATTTCATAGCTTTCATGTCTTCGGTTTCATAATCGTCTCCCGAAGTTTCTTCAATCTTATGACTGTCAGCCTCCATTTCATCATACATCTTCTTCCTTTCACCCTTGCAAGTAGGGCAACCACAAGTAAAGGATAGGCAATGCTCACTTCCGTAGTTTGACGCAACGGCTCGGTAGATCTGGGTCCAAATGAGGAGTACCCGGGGTCCACTGTCGGGTACAGGAGCAATTAGGAAGGCGTCATGTGGGTCCATGGGTATGAAGGCGACTGGGGAGACATTTAGATCAATAACCCTTCTCAGTGACTCTATGCATTCGAGGTGTTCGAGCGGCTCGGCCGTGACCCTTACAGTTGTGATACCGTCTGTTCTAGGGAAAGAAGAAAAAGATCCGATGACGTTTACGAATTCATCGTCTTCTGGTTGCTGAAAACCTCCCTTTTCGACTAAGGCTTCAATGAACCTTCTCCATTCGCCCGTCAGGTCCTTATAGAGGACATTGTGCTCCAGGACCTTGGATATGTATGGATCTGGGCGCGGGCTTTGTTGTTCCTCATCCTCTGAAGTATCCGGACACTGGCCACAAGTACATCTTACGAGTGACACTTCGTGGGGGCCCGTCCCCATCGGTATTTGACCCGCATTTTCTGGTGGTCCTTCATCGTCGCTTGCTGACAACCAACCATTGTGTCTGGCTTCCGTGATATCATTTCCGGCATGATTGTTCCAGATTGATTCCGGATCTTGGGCCTCAGTTGACTCCTCGCTCTCGTCATCATCATCGTCATCGCTATCATCGGAATCATCTTCCCATACTACTGGGATTTCGGCTGAGAGGGAACGCCGATCAAACCCGTTAAGGGAATATGGGTGCGTGCAACCGCAGAAATTGTCATATGCCCCCATTCCTGGAAGTGGTAATTGCGATTCAGCTTCTCCTCCCAGAAACTGCGGGGGAAGAGTGAGAGGGGGTGGCACGTATTTGACTCCAGGCAGGATATAGAAGGAATCCTCCTCCTCTGATTCTTCGCTGTTCTCGGGATCATATTCAGCCTCTCCCAAAACCAACTTGCAGAAGTGTACTAGCTCTAGATGCTCTTCGGCCTCTTTGCTGATAAGCCCCAGTACAGGCGCCCGTCTGAAGCTTTCTTGCTCAATCTTCCTTGACTGCTCTAACCATCTCGTGTAAATGGTTTTCTCATGTTTTGACCGGAACAGCCCCAGCTCTTCAGTGTCAGCTTTCCCTTCATCCGAGAAATAGCGAGCCTCATACTCTTGCAAGAAATCTCTGACATGAGACCAAGATGGGGTGACTTGTTCATCATCCTCAAGGCTGAGGGGGAATCCGAATTCAGGATCCTCGACAAGGTTGGCCATGGGTATTTGGGGACCTTCATCAGTTTCCGCATCTTCCTGGGCATGCGAAGGTTCCCCACTTTCAATCATGTTTACCTGGTTATGGTTTCTTGGCAGAGGATTTTTGACTGTATTAGGCCCCTCGGGGCCTTCCAACTTTCCTTGCTCTATCAAGCCTTGGATTGCCTTTTTCCAGAGTAAAGCAGTTATCGGTCAGATGTCAGTGGGCTTGATGAAAAGCACAATACTTTGAAGTATCTACGGGAGCGTTCGGATTCCTGGGTTGGAAATTCTCCAAAGGCCGCAGCAAGCCTTCTTTCACCAATCCCCTAAAGATATCGTTCAGAGGCATTCCAAAGTTTTCGAGGTTTATGACCCGTGGTCTGGGCTCAGCTGGTTTTCTGGGAGCAAAAGGAGTTGTGTTATTACATTCCTGTCCTGCGTAATTAATCACCTCTTTGCCTTTAGCGGGAGCAGGAGCGGTGTTGAGTAGGAGCCCGTATTCGTAGTGTGCGAGCATTGCCGATTGTAAGCCTTTTCAAATTTAGCCCCGGAATTGACCATTGCCCGCAAGTCTGCGTAGGGGAAGTGGCTGAGGGAAGCTCTCAGATGTGGTTTCAGGCATGACTGAAAGATGTCCAGTTGTTCCTCTTCAGAAGGAGGAGTTGCCATTTCGCTAAGCTTCAAGTTCCAACGCTTGTAAAAGTCCCCGATGTTCTCACCAGGACGCTGCACTGTTGTCTGCAGGTCAACTCTATTTGTTTCCCACTCCAAATTAGCTTTATACTTCTCTGTGAAGGCACTAGTGATTTGGTCCCATGTAGCCCTGGCCTCGGGTTTTAAGCGGAAGAACCATTTTAGGGTACTGGACTTCAAAGAAAGACTGAAATAGTCAGCCAACTGCTGATTGGTGCACCCTTTGGCCTTCATTGCCAAGGTATATGTATCCAAATGAGTTTTCGGGCATGCAGTCCCATCAAAGAGGTCCAGATTGGGCATCACAAATTTGTGAGGCAGGGAAACAATGGAGTCCGGATCCGTAGGCCGGAAGGCAGACTTTTTAGCGGTCAATTCAGCAATCTGCGCTTTCATTTCCTTGTGTTGTTCCATGAACCAGGCCAGATGAGGATCTTGTGGTGGAACCATGGCGTTCAATCCAGTGACTGAGCTAGAGTGAGGAGCTACCACTGGCGGCAGACTGGTGGAGGGAACGGCCGATCCGGGGACGTAGGTGAAAACCTGTCCTTGGCCCAAATTGCCCGGAGGGGCGTGAGTAGGAGCCTGGGCAAAGGGATAGAACCTTGCGGCCTGCTATTGATTTTCAACTGGCAAAGAGGGTGAAGGCAGTCCTGATGTAGTCGGGTAGCTTGGATTTCCGAAGTGAGGCCCATAAGTAGGCTTAAGTGCGGGCTGCTGTCCCTGATCGTTGAATTGCATGGCTGGCTGTGGCGATGGTGTATAACCCGGGGGATACTGCGGTCCCGGTGATTCTGATGAAACTGGGATGGAGGCTTGGTAACCCATCGAACCCTGAGTGAGAAATGGGTTTGTGAGAGCTGTGTGAGGAGCGACTGAGCTAGCATCATTCTGAGGAAGGGCTCCTGACTGTTGTCCTGGACCAGACTGTGGGGGCATTCCAAACTGTTGCTGTGGCCCTTTGAACTGTTGCTGCGAAGGTCCGGATTGATCGGTTCCAAACTGAGGCGGGATCCCAATTAGCTGTGGCATTCCGAGGTAACCCCAACCATGAGAAGACATTTCGTACTGATTTTGTCCCCACTGAGGAACTGCGAACTGATTTGTGCCGTCAGGCTGCATGGATCCGGTGGTCTGTGGTTGAGGAGCTGGCTGACCCAGAGACCGAGAAGCATGGGTTCTGGTAGTAATACCGTAGGAGGTTGGTGGTGTCATCCTGGAGTAGTCGGGGCGACCAAGATTGGGATTGGGGTCCTCTTCTTCTTCCACGGTGAAGGTGCCATCATGATTGAGGCTGGCGGCCAAACCATGGCTCTTAATAGCCTCCATAAGGCTATTCACCGTGCTTCTTGTCGCAGCCTCATCTCGTTCGGCTAACCGATTCCATTGATGTTACGTTTGAGGAGTCCCGGGAGGCGGAGTGATGTTGTCCCCATCGTTACCACCGATGCGTACATTCTGAAACCCGGAGTCGGAACAAACGGTGAAGCTGACGATGCGCTTGACTCTTCCCAACTGATCAAACGGTGACCCGGTGCCCGAAACCAAGCTTTGTGCGGAGCTGCGGGGGGACAGACACGAGGGTTCAGATGTTTGGGAATGAAGGAGGGTAGGTATTTGGGCTTTGGGCTCATGCAACATGCAGTTATTTGTTCTTGTTTACTTAAAACGTGTTTTATTAACCTAAGCGGTTGGAAAAGATTGCTCTTCTTTTTCGCAAACTACTCTGGATCCTGGATCAGTGGGCCCCATCACTACGTCTATAAGCCCCTCGTATTCCACCTGTATTTCGACTTCCCAGGGCGGACAGCCTCGGGCGAGGATCCTATAGGGCAAGCGGGTCCCACCGACCGAAAAGAAAAACGATCCTAAAAGTCTGGTGGGTAATCGAGTCTTAACAAGCATTCGATGTAAATTACGGACAAAGCTGACGTAAAAGTCAAGATCATGTCCTAGAGCTCGACGAAAAGTCGGCATGGTTCGGACTGATAAATGTCCACAATTGATCTTGACTCGTCGTCAGTTAAGTCGTAATTAGACATGGGATGATCGTTAATCCTTGATGACTCAGTGTCATGCTGGGAGTCAGTGTATAATTTGTGCCAGTCAGAGTCAAAGTTTAGGCGCCAGTCAATATCTGGTCAAAGCCCGTGACGGAAAACCGGTAGGACTTCGACTGATTAGGGTCCCGAAAGATATTGACTTGGTAGGCCGACTAAGGCTTGAAGGAAAGGTCTATACACAGACAGGGCATGACACAGACCAGACTAAAAACCAACCGGGTCTCGGACAAAGTGTGTCACGGACAAGTGCATGGTCGACACGAGACTCCATGGGATGTTTGGGTAGTCCCGTGCTCGCACCGAGAGGCGTAATAAGGCCAAACGGGCTGCTACTGGGATTTCCCCGGGTTAAGGACGTAGTGTGCAGTGTAAGGCCAAGTGCGCGTAATGTGCAAGCAGTCTATCTTCTTTTTCTGAGTAAAATAGAAATTTTCTCATGTGTCGTAAAAAGTATGATGCGTGCACAAAATTTGAAAATGATTTTTTTTTTTTGAATTTTTTTTTTTTTTTTGAGAATCTTTTTTTGAAAACCCCTTTTTTTTTTAAAATCTTTTTTTTTTGAAAATCTTTTTTTTTGAATTTTTTTTTGAAAGTAAATGCACACATAAGCACATAATTCAAAATTCGAGGAAACGGGTCTGATAGTCAAAATTTTGACTTTTCCGAGGCGATCAAAACAACACGAAAATGTGAAAAATCAACACACTCAGTACAAATGATTTCAAATGCCGGGACGGAAGCTTGACCCACTAAAGCTTTTCTCTTTTTTTTTTTTGAAAAGATAAAACTTATTTGTCCCCAGCGGAGTCGCCACTGTAACGATGCCAACCCGATGATTTTTCCTTTCTTTTTGAAAATCAAAATGGAGACGGAGTCGTCACGCCATTTTTGTTTTAAGGGCCAAAACTTTGAAAAATGCCCGAGATTAGAGATTTGGGTTCGGAGGTCACGTTACACGCCGGGAAGAACGTTAGGGTTCACCCGGAATGCCTCGCAAAACGAGTCTTCTAAGCTTAAAAACTATTTGTGTGTGTGAGTGTGTGTGTGTGTATTCCTTTGGCCAAAATAAGTTCAAAATGAGAAAACTAAAAATTGGTAACTCCTTATAAGGCATTAAACAAGTCCCATGATTTTTGGTATGATTTTAGAGTTGAGTTTTGGTACTCAAAAGATTTCTTGAAGTTGAAAATCAATTCTGCCAGAATGAAAAAGGCAGTGGACACTTGATTTTAAAATGAATTTAAGAGCTTTAGAACTTCAAAATCTGGGGAAAGTCCGAGAATGAAAGTTGTTCAAAACATCTTATATAAGGTGACTGAAAAAGACTTTTTCATTTGGAGATGATTTGATGGACCAAAACCTTCTGGAAATCACAGATATGAAATCTGAATTTCCAGAGACTGATAAACTGACTTTTGGAAAATAATTTGAAAAAGGAAGTTATACTCACGTAAAAAATAAAGTAAAATTATTTCTGGAATTCTAAGGATGTTTTCTACAAAAAGTATTTTGTAGTCAACACCCAATTCCAAGTTCTTCTGTGTCCAAAAAATTAGACAATGGACTGAGGTCTTAGAACAATGCTACTGGACAGCAAGATGTTCTTGAAGGAAAATGTGATTTAAAAAGGGGTTTGCATCCATGATTTGTCCCCATTTACTTAGGCTTTGATTAGTTATCACTAGACATTTTAGTGGTGATCTACTATATCAAGCCATCATTAGGGTACATTAGGACTTGAAGCATTTCATTTGCTTGGGAAGGGGGAGATTTAACTTTGAAATCAAGATTTTTGTTGTGAAAATGGTTTTTAGGTTTAGAAAAGTGTTTGTAAGTAAGTAAAAACAATTTCAAAAGAAATGTTGATCCTTGTAGAGGATCATCCATGGAGATGAACTTCCATGGTGATCCTCTTGAATCTAAGGCAAGAGAAAAACAAGTTACATCTTCAAAGTATGAGATGCATGCATGGATGAGATTTAGGGTAGGGAGAAGGAGGTTATACCTATCTTCTCTTGATTTTTTGTGTTTGAGGCTTGAATTTAAGAGTGTTTGAGGCTTGAATTTGAGAGTACTTAGTGAGTGTGATTTGGGAAAATAATTCAAAGAAAAAGGTGGCAATTCAAGGGAATTCCCACTGTTTTCTCTAGTATTCTCGCCAAGGTGCTGTGAGTGAATTGTTGTGCCTCTTTTTTTCTGAGACTGAGGGGCTCTATTTATAGCCCTCTGAGAACTTCAATTTCGTCCGCGCGGACAGGACCTTCAGCGTGCCTGGTGCATTAAATGCTGCTCCAGGCTTTGGACACAAGGAATATTTTTGAAAATATTCAAACTGGCTATGTTTTTCAGCTTGCCAATTCGGGTTTTTACAATTTCTTTTCTTTTTTAAGATTCTTTTCTTGGTTTAACCTTAAATAGCAATCCCTACTTTACCCTTGTTTTGTTAGAAAAGTTAGGAATTGTTAAAAATGTTAGGAATGTTAAGACTTTCGTTAATTTTCTAACGAAAATGCTAACAACTCAAATTGGAGCACTTACAAATATGCATTAATTGAAATTAACAGTGGATTCTACATTGTAAGACATTGTTCAAAGACCGAAGGCGGATGATGGGTTACTTGGATGCCATCAACAGAGGAAGTATTTTGTACTTGCAAGGAATTTGAGTTCTCTGGAATCTTGTGTAGACATGTTATACGACTCCTAGTTGCAAATAACTATTTTGCTCTTCCTGAGAAATACTTGACAACTCGTTGGAGACGTGAAAGCTCATTGGTAATACAATATGGTCATTACTTAAGTACCGGTGGAGAATTTTTATCACAAGCATTTCATTCTAATGTCACAATACTTCAAGTAGAGTCATCAAAGACGAAAGAGTGTGCTGAATGGGTAGATAAAGAATTACAAAGATTGATTGGCATAGTTAAGAACATGCCAACAAATGGAGATGATGCAGAGATTTCCTTGGAAATGGATTCCTCGAAAGGAACTTCAGATGATGTCCAGATAAGAAATCCAGATTACCAAAAGGCCTTTCCATAATCCATAAAATCCCTTTGCTCCATCCACCACCAGACACTTGCCATATGATTTCTAAAAACCCTTGCCTTGACCTAAAATTGCAAGAATAGCAAGATGAGTTTCCTCCACTAACCTCCTTTGAATTTCCCCATCAAAGAACCAAGCATGAGTGGAAAATCCAAAATCCTACTTCAATTGGTGTATCAGGAAATGCAAAGCCGATTAGCCCAGCTGTAGCAACTCTAAATTGGCAAAGTGAGAATGCAGTTGCTCAGAACAAGGCTTTGAATCACCTTATCTCTCAGCAAACCAGATTTGTGAGAACCCAAGAAAGCCTTTCATCAAAGATCAGAAACCTAGAAGGAATGATTGGAGAAATTTGTCACAGAATTCAGATTCTACACCAAGAACTACTGCAGATCATTCATACTTCCCCAGCATCCCATGCCTCTGCTCTTTCCCAAAAGGAAGCAGAAATGAAGTTTCTGAAAACTCAACTTCAAGATCTTGAGCGGGTACACAAGCAACAAAGGGTGTCAACCCTACTTGATGATCCTTGGAGGCTACCCACAACCCCTTTCGTCAGACCAGCATATGATCCATAGCCTATACCAGCCTCTTCCCTGACCGAATCATCTCCCTCTCTTTCCCTTTGGGCCTCAGTGCCTTTTCCAGTTACAAAGCCCAAACCAACTCCCATTGATCCACTCCAAACATCATCCTCTATAACCTTTACAGCCCAGTCTACCCCATATGACCTTCCAGATACCCATACTTCGTCAAAAGACCCAAGTATCCTCCCAATAGAAAAAATGAACCCGGTTTCATTATTTCGACGATCTTTAACCGAAGACAGATCCGTTCCAGCGTCCAGTTCAGCCTCAACCTTCATTGGACCAATCATAGATGATGGCCCATACACCCTTGATGCCTTTGAACACTTGTTCATGGTAGAATTAGAACAAATCTTCCAAGGAGAAACGGAACTCGTTGATTCAGATCTAGATGATTCCATAAGCCAAAATCTACCACAAAGTAACCCGACAGCCAATTCTATTCCTTGACCTGACACGAAACAACAATTTACCTTCTACGATATCTCACCCTCCAAATGGCGAGAAAGAAGTGTTGAAATGATGACATGGTGTTCTGCTGAACTCCAGTACTATTCCATAGACATGATTATCAAGAGATTTTTGGCCCGACTTCAAGGTCACCTACGGGACTGGTACCTTAGCCTCGGAGAATACCGGCAACTGCAGATTCAACAAAGCCCCTCACCTGAGGAATTCATGAATATAATTTATTCTGAATTCATTGGAAATCCAGTTGAACATACGATCCGTTCACGAGAAGAATTTCTGAAAGAAGTGTTGTTCATTCCAAAAGAAAGATCTTGAGAAACATTACAACCGCATGTCTCAGCGGTTCTATTGCCTTCATGGTATTGATGATATCAATCTCAAGTAAGTCTTTCTCAACTCCTTCCCAGAGTTCCTCGAAAATGAAGCCTACATAGCGTTAGAAGCAAGAAATGCAACAGTGGCACAGACCTCTCTTGGTGGTCTTTACCAATTGATACACAACACTGTAGAAAAGTTGTGCAACCAGAAAAGATTCCTAGTCGAGTTTGAAAGAACTGGCAAGCATCTTGGTTCAGCATGTGATGACAAGTACCTCCAAATCAAGTGTAAGGATAAGTCAAGCTGTAGCTGCAGCCATACAAAGAAGAAGGTACATTCAAAGAAGATCTCTGGATCGAGCTTCTTTGAGAAGTTTTCCTGGAAAAATCCAAAAGCCAAGAAGAAGTGGAAGTTCATAAGGAAGAAACCCCAACGTGGCCGAACATCTGATAGATGTTATATCTGTCAGAAGAAAGGACATTTTGTGAAGGATTGTCCAGAAAAGAAGAAATCCCAAGCATTAATCCAGACGCTCAGCCAGATTGAGCTAGTTGATCTTTCCGACCTTGAGTCCTTGTACTCACTTGATGATGAGCCCGATGATTCAGCTATTTGCACAATTGCCTATCCTGACTCCTCATTAGACGAAAGTTCTGATTCAGATTCATTCTATGACCACCCAGATCTACAAGTTCTCATGGTAAATCCTCTTCCTCACATTCCCCACATTCTCCCAATCCGAGAAAGCCAGCCTGTCCCATTAGCCAAAGTTCATATTCTCACCTCCACCTATGCTAAGACCATCCAGCTGGTCGCTTTCTTTGATACATGATCTTCAGTTTCCATAATGAATCCTAGCATCCTTCCTCCAAGTTTATGGAAACCACATCGCCAAACGTTCTTGATAGACAAAATCAGCATCCCGGTCCATATTCGTCTCTTTCCCAAGTGTGTCATTAAACATAAGTTACTTGGCTCAAGTTCTCATGGAAAAGACCTCCTCATTGGCTTTGATATCCTTCATAAGTTACCTAACTTAAGATGGACACAAAACGGTCTTTGTTACAAAAGCTTTCTAAACCCTTGGAGCCTAGTTTCACACCTGTTCATGACAGCTGCCAATTCCTTTGAGTCACTAAAACACAAACTTATCCAAAATTCATGCGCCTCTTCCCATATTGAGTTCCTCTCCAAACACTCGTCACCTTTGTGGCTAAACCCTTCATTCTTTGTCTCCTTACCCTTCAAGCAAAATGAAGATATGAACCCTACCAAGGCTAGCCATCCCGGTATGAACCCAGACCATTACCAGCTTGCCCTTCAAGAGTGCACTGAACTTATTGGCCAAGGCGTTATTGAGCCCGCTCAATCTCCATGAGCATGTGAAGCATTCTATGTCAACAAGAGAAGTGAACAAGTTCGAGGAAAATTAAGATTGGTTATTAATTATCAGCCATTAAATCATTTTTTGGCAGATGATAAATTTCCTCTTCCACAGAAGAAATCCTTGTTCCAGTCACTTTCGGATGCAAAGGTTCTCTCTAAGTTCGATCTAAATTCAGGTTTTTGGCAATTAGGAATCACTCCTGAAGACAGACCAAAGACGGCCTTCTGCATACCTGATCATCACTACCAATGGAAAGTCATGCCGTTTGGTTTAAAAAATGCACCCTCTGCTTTTCAAAAGGCAATGGTAACCATTTTTGAACCTATACTTTCTAATGCTATGGTTTATATTGATGATATATTGTTGTTCTCTACTGATGAAAAGTCTCACATAGACTTACTCTTAAAGTTCCAATCACTGGTCACAAAGTACGGTATAATGCTGTCAGAAAAGAAGATGGAGATCGGTGTGTCGTCTATCAATTTCCTTGGCATGAACATATCCGATGGCAAGTATCAGCTTTAGCCCCACATAGCTCAAGAACTGCACAGATTCCCAGATGAGTTATCCTCTCCAAAAGCAGTTCAACAGTTCCTTGGACTAATCAACTATATGGCTGATTTCTTACCCAAGCTATCAAGTCATACAGTATGGTTGTTCCCCATGCTAAAAAAGGATCCTCCCCCTTGGACAATAAAACAAATGGAAGCAGTCAAGGTGATCAAAAAGCTGACTGATGGGATGCCCCCTTTAAAGATTCCCACTTCATCAGAAAAGAGAATACTGCAGACTGATGCTAGTGATGAGTACTGGACAGCAGTATTATTCGTACAAGATAAAGACAAAAGATCAATTTGTGGCTACAAGAGTGGAACGTTCAAACAGTCAGAACAGCACTACCACTCCACTTTCAAAGAAATTCTTGCAGTCAAAAGAGGAATAGAAAAGTTCCAATTCCATCTAATCGGGCACGAATTCCAAGTTGAGATGGACATGTCCTCCTTTCCACGCATGCTAGAATTCAAAAGAAGAGCACTTCCTCAGCCACAGCTCTTACGATGGGCCAATTGGTTTTCCCAGTGAAAATTTACTGTGAAGCATATCAAAGGTACGACAAACATCCTTGCTGATTTCCTTTTAAGGCCTAGTGACCATAAAAGGAAATGCACTCCCTCTCCAGTTTCCCAGATAAACCATTCCATCCTTCCAATGGTGTTCACTGTAGATAAAGCCTCTTCATCCTCTAGCCCAAAACCTTCTTCCTCAAAAGGCCCCGAAATATTCCCTGTACTTCACCTTCCTGAAGAAGTCACCGAAGTCATTGCAGACATGACTCTCAGCCAAAGAGCCATCCCAAACCACCAAGCCCTTTTCACTGTCATCCTTCAGAAGTTTGGAATCATCATGGACAACTACAAGTTTCATCCAGAATATCCTTTCCTAAACATTTTCAGGATATACGACTTGTTTAACCTTCCAAAAGAAGCACTCTGCTTTTTCTGGTATTTATTCGAATCGTATACTATAGATGAAATGTTTGGCGATGTGGTTTTCAGAAACTTGGAGGAAGGATGTTAGGATTCAGTATGAAAACTGAAGATCCTGTATCAAAGAAAGCGAACAGCTGGATGGGCTTAGCATAGGTGGAGGTGAGAATATTAACTTTGGCTAATGGGACAGGCTGGCTTTCTTGAATTGGGAAAATGTGGGGAATCTGAGGAAGAGGATTTATCATGAGAACTTGTAGATCTGGGTGGTCATAGGATGAATCTGAATCAGAACTTTCATCTGATGAGGAGTCAGGATAGGCAATTGTGCAAATAGCTGAATCACCGGGCTCATCATCAAGTGAGTACAAGGACTCAAGGTCGGAAAGATCAACTGGTTCGATCTGGCTGAGCGTCTGGATTAATGCTTGGGATTTCTTGTCAGGACAATCCTTCGCAAAATGTCCTTTCTTCTGACAGATATAACATCTATCAGACGTTCGGCCACGTTGGGGTTTCTTCCTTATGAACTTCCACTTCTTCTTGGCTTTTGGATTTTTCCAGGAAAACTTCTCAAAGAAGCTCGATCCAGAGATCTTCTTTGAATGTAACTTCTTCTTTGTATGGATGTAGCTACAGCTTGACTTATCCTTACACTTGATTTGGAGGTACTTGTCATCACATGCTGAACCAAGTTGCTTGCCAGTTCTTTCAAACTCGACTAGGAATCTTTTTTGGTTGCACAACTTTTCTATAGCGTTGAGTATAAATTGGTAAAGATCACCAAGAGAGGTCTGCGGAACCGTTGCATTTCTTGCTTCTAACGCTCTGTAGGCTTCATTTCCGAGGGACTCTGGGAAGGAGTTGAGAAAGACTTGCTTGAGATTGATATCGTCAATACCATGAAGGCAATAGAATCGCTGAGACATGTGGTTGTAATGTTTCTCAAGATCTTTCTTTTGGAATGAACAACACTTCATCTTCAGAAATTCTTCTCGTGAACGGATCCTATGTTCAACTGGATTTCCAATGAATTCAGAATAAATTATATTCATGAATTCCTCAGGTGAGGGGCTTTATTGAATCTGCAGTTGCCGGTATTCTCCGAGGCTAAGGTACCAGTCCCGTAGGCGACCTTGAAGTCGGGCCAAAAATCTCTTGATAACCATGTCTATGGAATAGTACTGGAGTTCAGCAGAACACCATGTCAGCATTTCAACACTTCTTTCTCGCCATTTGGATGGTGAGATATCATCGAAGGTAAATTGATGTTTCGTGTCGGGTCGAGGAATAGACTTGGCTGTCGGGTTACTTTGTGGTAGATTTTGGCTTGTGGACTCATCTAGATCTGAATCAACGAATTCTGTTTCTCCTTGGAAGGTTTGTTCTGGTTCTGCCATGAACAAGTGTTCAAAGGCATCAAGGGTGTCTGGGCCATCATCTATGATTGGTCCAATGAAGGTTGAGGCTGAACTGGATGCTGGAACGGATCTGTCTTCGGTTAAAGATCGTAGAAATAATGAAACCGGGTTCATTATTTCTATTGGGAGGATACTTTGGATCTTTTGACGAAGTATGGGTATCTGGAAGGTCATATGGGGTAAACTGGGCTGCAAAGATTGTAGAGGATGATGTTTGGAGTGGATCAATGGGAGTTGGTTTGGGCTTTGTAACTGGAAAAGGAACTGAGGCCCAAAGGGAAAGAGAGGGAGATGATTCGGTCAGGGAAGAGGCTGGTATAGGCTATGGATCATATGCTGGTCTGACAAAAGGGGTTGTGGGTAGCCTCCAAGGATCATCAAGTAGGGTTGACACCCTTTGTTGCTTGTGTTGCCGCTCAAGATCTTGAAGTTGAGTTTTGAGAAACTTCATTTCTGCTTCCTTCTAGGAAAGAGAAGAGGCATGGGATGCTGGGGAAGTATGAATGATCTGCAGTAGTTCTTGGTGTAGAATCTGAATTCTGTGATGAATTTCTCCAATCATTCCTTCTAGGTTTCTGATCTTTGATGAAAGGCTTTCTTGGGTTCTCACAAACCTGGTTTTCTGAGAGATAAGGTGATTCAAAGCCTTGTTCTGAGCGACTACATTCTAACTTTGCCAATTTAGAGTTGTTTCGGCTGGGCTAATCGGCTTTGCATTTCTTGACACACCAATTGAAGTAGGATTTTGGATTTTCCACTCAAGCTTGGTTCTTTGATGGGGAAATTCAAAGGAGGTTAGTGGAGGAAACTCATCTTGGTATTCTTGAGATTTTGGGCCAAGGCAATGGTTTTGAGAAATCATATGGCAAGTGTCTGGTGGTGGATGGAGCAAAGGGCTTTTATGGATTATGGAAAGGGCCTTTTGGTAATATGGAGGAAGTGAAGGGGAAAGCTGGGGTTTGCATGGTGAAGGAGGTGGGTTAGGCTGAGGAGCTTTGTTTGGATAGAGGACATAGTAGTAAAACTTTCCAGACGGTTCTCCAAGGGTTCCAACAGTGTTGTCACCTGCTTCATATCTCTCCTTTAACTTTTGCTGGGAGGAGGATCTTCTTCTCCTTGGGGGAGTGTCCTCATCAAATTCATCTTTGAGAGCATCATCTAAGCATGCGAGACAATCACAAACATCCCACCATATGTGTCTGACAGCTGGTGGATCCAGTGGCTTGGATTCAAACATTTGTACTCCTGTAGGGAATACATCAGAATTCTCCTCTTGAGTAGATGAGAATTTTACCTCAACTCGACCATCTGAGTGACGAACAAATTCTGGTGCAGCTGTGGTATGAACAGGAGCTTGGGGCACTTGGTGGATTTGCTCATAACTGGTTACCCATTTCTCCGGGATGAGTTTGAGCAGCTCAGCTCTGGTCAGCTGTCTTGGAACATAAGTGCAAGTTGGCATTGCATTTGAGTCAATATCAAGAAGCAGCGCATCTCCTGAATTCTCTTGATCGGGGACCATGATGTCCAGGCAGTGGTTTTGTACTCGATAAACCATTTGATAATGGAAGGTTCCTTGGAACGTGTTTACCTGGGTTGTACCTCCAATCTGGATTTGGACCTTGAGTGCTGTAAACAGCGATGGGTCATTGAGATGCATATTGAAGTTCAGATAGAAAGTAGCGAAGACTATGCCAGCATTCAAAGTGGTTTGGATAGTACCAATACACGCATGTTGGTATTCAATAAAACGAGTATCTACTACAGCAATACGAGAGAACGTGGGAAGTCCTTTTCGACCATGAAAAGTTAGAGCTAATTTGACAGCTCCAAAATGGATATGAGTATATCCCTGTGCAAGACATGATCTAGGAAGATCACTTGGAAGATCTAAAGAAACAAGGTATTCGCCAGAGATGGCGGGAAGTTGATAACTATCAAACCTAGAAGATTGTACATACTCTTTAACTTGATGGGGAGCGGAAGAACCTAATATTTTTTTTGACTTTTTTGGAAAAAGATGTATAAGGTTTTGATAAAACATGATAAGGATTTACTATAGGTAATTGAGTATGCGGAATTTTAGAATCATCTGAATAATAAGAAACTTCATACAACTGATCTATCTTAGAAGCAGTACACGATGAAGATCTAGACAACAAATTTTCTGATTCCATATTTTTGGAATAGAATAAAGATTTCAAGACTTCTGAAAGTTTTTTGGAAATGGGAAAAAGATTTCAAGACCCAGCGTTGGGTTCCTTTTTCACCCGGATGGCTTAACTGCGACTCCTTGTCGACTTACTTGTGCCGGTCGATCTTTATTAGAAACTTTAATAGGTATTAAAACTTTTAACACAAACCTGAAACTTAAGAGGAATTAAGATCTTTAAAACAAACCTGAATATGAAAACTGAAAATTGGAAACAAGATCTGTTCGTATAAAACTAGGATCGGACTAGAGCCTTAGGCTCTGATACCAAAGATGGGGGGAGGTGTATGGTAGATCTATAGAAGACCTATAAGAAAGAACAATAAACTAAACATGAACAAGATAAGATGGGGGGAGGTGTATGGTAGATCGAAAACTGAAAATTGGAAACAAGATCTGTTCGTATAAAACTGGGATCGGACTAGAGCGTTAGGCTCTGATACCAAAGAATGAAAGACCTACCGGAGGCGTTGAAGCAGCAAAGAAAATAAGACGTTGCCATGTTCTAAATTGTGGTGGTACCGGTCATGATTCAAGAAATTGTCCAAACAAAGGGAAGAGCACTCAGACGAATTTAACCGAGTCACCTAACAAGTAAGCACTTTAATGATTAATTTATTGTATTTAATGGAAAAGTGATATAGTATATGTTTATTAACTGATATTTCATTTTTATTATTTTGAAGGTTGCAGAAGAGATGGAAATACAATCGGTAGTTAAAGGGGAAAAAATTATAGTGTAGTTTTGATCCTTCATCCATTGAAGTCAAAGAAAAACAAGAATGTTTTGTCTTTCTTGTTTTCATGGTTGCTTATGAGGAATGAGATAAGAAAAAGCATTTGACATGTAAATTTAACTTGCATAATATATAGTTAAGAGCCAAATAAGCAAAATTATATTATTAATTTGAACATAATACAATTTGTAAAACTTTGATAATCAAATGAATTCATACATCACTCAGACAATATATCAAACACCTTGTAGGCAGCTATTTTTGTACATATAGTTATATACCAAAACAATCAAACTAAGCCCAAAAATACAACAACAAAAGCCTAAAAATTACAAGAATAACAGGACATTAAAAAATGGGATTATAATAATTTCTGTCCTGATTGTTGCTGCTCCGAGCAATGACATCAAGAAAAACAAATAGGGAGGAATGAAAGTGGATATGAGTTTCTCTTGGATTTGAGTATTGTTATGCTCTCTCAATTAATGACTGCACTTCAGCTTAAAATATGCTGCCTTCTTTCTCCGTTACCATGGCAATCAGAATTATTTATTATGGCAGCAAAGTCGGAGCTTGGGTTTCCGCTGCAACGAGCATGAAGATGAACGTTACTTTGACAGGGAAGATTTATTATGGATTGAGAATTACTTTAATACCCACTTTATTAGTTTTATTTGCATTATAAAAGAAGGGGCATTTTAGGCAACAAAAAAATGGGCTATTTGTTAAGATACTCCTACTGTGGGTATCCTAACTAACAAAGGCCATATATATATATATATATATATATATATATATATATATATATATATATATATATATATATATATGCGAGTCTGTCAATGACTTTTTTGGAATTGGGCCAAAGGCTTTTTGTCCGTGCGGCAGTAATGGATGTTACGTTGCAATGGAAGGAGATGACACTGATGTAGCTCCATATGTGGGACAAACATTTAAGAATGATGATGAGGCTTATGAGAGGTACTGTAACTTTGCTAAGAAAAATGGATTTTCAATTCGTCGCAATCACACATTAGGAAGTGAGGAACATCCACTCGGGATTTATAGAAGAGAATATGTATGTCATCGAGCTGGAATACCAAGACCAAAAGAAAAGGTGCCTGAAAAGGAAAGACAAAGAAATCGAAAATCGTCAAGATGCAAATGTAAAGCAAAAATGATGATTTTTAAGGATGTTTTTGATGGAGTTATACAATGGAGAATTACTGAATTTAATGACATTCATAACCATGAGCTTCTAAAGGAAAACGAAGTTCGATTCCTTCCAGCATATCGTAGTATTGGAATCCTTGATCAAGATAGAATTATGACTTTATCCAAAGCAGGATGCACAACAAAGCTCATGATTAGGATTCTTGAACTGGAAAAAGGTATTGAGCCAGGTTCTTTATCTTTTACTGATAGAGATGTGCGTAATTTGATTTCTTCTCAAAGTAATGTTGCTCGTGAAGATGATGCAATGGAAGTCATTAAGTTATGCAAGAATATGAAGGATCAAGACGCTGATTTTTGTTATGACTACACCATGGATGAAAATAATAAACTTGAGCACATAATCTGGTCCTTTGGTGATTCTGTTCGAGCATATGCAAGTTTCGGTGACGTGGTTGTGTTTGATACAACTTACCGTATTAATCGTTATGATATGCCTCTTGGTGTTTGGGTAGGTATTGACAATCATGGAAATTCCATATTCTTTGGTTGTGTCCTACTACAGAATGAAAAAACAACTTCATTTCAATGGGCATTGCAGGTAATGAATCGTTCTTATTTGTTTAACCTCAATTAAAATGTGCAATTTAATATGATTGTAAACATTTTCCTTTTATTCTTTAACAGAAATTTCTCCATTTTATGAAAGGGAAGCATCCACAAACAATTCTAACCGATCAAGATCTGGCTCTTACCGAGGCAATTTCAATTGAACTAAAATCCAAACATGCATTTTGTATATGGCATATTGTTTCAAAATTATCAAGTTGGTTCACAACATTGTTAGGTGCTCAGTACAATGATTTTAAGGAAGAGTTTTATAGGTTATACAACCTTGAAACTATTGAAATGTTTGAGCAAGAGTGGATTCGTATGGTCTCTCTATTTGATCTTCACTCAGACAGACACATTGGATTGTTATTCACTCACCGAGCATCTTGGGCTTTACCATATTTACGAGACTTCTTTTTTGCTGGAATGACAACAACTGGACGTTCAGAATCCATAAACGCATTTCTAAAGAAATTTCTGAATTCAAGAACTTCTCTAAAAGATTTTGTCGAGCAGGTTTGCTAAATAATTATTAATTCTTTCTTTCTTAGATTATAAGGTTAATACATGAAAATATCTCATGTTTTGTACAATGACATATCTATGTATAATTGTAGGTAGGGGTGGCTGTTAGCTCAAGAAATCGAGCTGGGGAAGAAGCCAATATGCACCAAAAAGTTCATAATTCGATCCTTAAAACATCTATGCCCATCGAAGAACATGCCTCAAGTATTCTCACGCCATATGCATTCAAACTGTTGCAAGATGAGATGGTTTTGTCTACAAAATATGCATTAATTGAAATTAACAGTGGATTCTACATTGTAAGACATTGTTCAAAGACCGAAGGCGGACGATGGGTTACTTGGATGCCATCAACAGAGCAAGTATTTTGTACTTGCAAGGAATTTGAGTTCTCTGGAATCTTGTGTAGACATGCTATACGACTCCTAGTTGCAAATAACTATTTTGCTCTTCCTGAGAAGTACTTGACAACTCGTTGGAGACGTGAAAGCTCATTGGTAGTACAATACGGTCATCACTTAAGTACCGGTGGAGAATTTTTATCACAAGCATTTCATTCTAATGTCACAATACTTCAAGTAGAGTCATCAAAGACGAAAGAGCGTGCTGAATGGGTAGATAAAGAATTACAAAGATTGATTGGCATAGTTAAGAGCATGCCAACAAATGGAGATGATGCAGAGATTTCCTTGGAAATGGATTCCTCGGAAGGAACTTCAGATGATGTCCAGATAAGAAATTCAGATGTATCCAAAACTAAAGGCCGCCCAAAGAATAAAAGACCTACTGGAGGCGTTGACAAAGAAAGAAAATAAGACGTTGCCATGTTCTAAATTGTGGTGGTACCGGTCATGATTCAAGAAATTGTCCAAACAAAGGGAAAAGCACTCAGACGAATTTTACCGAGTCGCCTAACAAGTAAGCACTTTAATGATTAATTTATTTTATTTAATGGAAAAGTGATATAGTATATGTTTATTAACTGATATTTTATTTTTATTATTTTGAAGGTTGCAGAAGGGATGGAAATACAATCGGTAGTTAAAGGGGAAAACCAGACGGAACATGTCAAAGACACCCACAGTTTGTATTACTGTGTTTGATTGTTGGCATGCTTCGTATGTGTTCATGGAGTTACTACACAAACATGGGATATTTTGTCAAATGGATTTATATACCATATAGAGTTGAAATGATTCTGAACTGTATCACCCTCATTGTGATATATGTTGAAGCCAATGATGAACATGTTAGTGGTTGTTGCTGAGTAAAAATTGTATATCTCACTAACCCCAAATTTAACATTAATAATTTTTTTTGGTTATTATCGTGCTAACATGATTACATTGCGGTTTGAACAAACAGTATCACCCTCATTGTGATATATGTTGAAGCCAATGATGAACATGTTAGTGGTTGTTGCTGAGTAAAAATTGTATGTATAAGCAACAACAAATGAAACAATAAATCAATCAACCATGCATGGCACTTGTACAAACACGCCTTTAGTTAGCATGAGCATTTCCTTGAAGCAACAATGTACATTCTCCTAAACATAATACAATTTGTAAAACTTTGATAACCAAATGAATTGATACATCACTCAGACAATATATCAAACACCTTGTAGGCAGCTATTTTTGTACATATAATTACATACCAAAACAATCAAACAAAGCCCAAAAATACAACAACAAAATCCAAAAAATTACAAGAATAACAGGGCATTAAAAATGGGATTATCATAATTTCGGTCCTGATTGTTGCTTGTTGCTGCTCCGAGCAATGCATCAAGAAAAACAAATAGGGAGGAATGAAAGTGGATATGAGTTTCTCTTGGATTTGAGTACTGTTATGCTCTCTCAATTAATGACTGCATTTCAGCTTAAGATATACTGCCTTCTTTCTCCGTTACCATGGCAATCGGAATTATTTACTATGGCAGCAAAGTCGGAGCTTGGGTTGTCGCTGCAACGAGCATGAAGATTGAAGATGAAACGTTACTTTGACAGGGAAGATTACTTTGACACTTTGACAGGGAAGATTTATTAGGAATTGAGAATTACTTTAATACCCTCTTTATTAGTTTCATTTGCATTATAAAAGAAGGGGCATTTTAGTCAATAAAAAATGGGCCATTTGTTAAGATACTCCTACTATGGGTATCCTAACAAATCCCTATATATATATATATATATATATATATATATATATATATATATATATATATATATTGTATGAATGATTTCTTAAAGTTAATTAGGACGGAGTAATCAATATTTTGAGGTTTATATCCATAATCAGCAAGTCCATTTAGTCTAGTTCTTTTGATGCAATTTACATCTTCCTCTCGTTGCAACAAATATTGGTAGAGAAATTATATCTTATTCTCCCTTATTATGCAAAATGGTAAAGGCTAAAGTGTTGGGTGTTTGCTTGTTTTTTTGTGTTATTCTTGTTGCGACTGATCAATGTTTTTTGAGTTTATGTTCTTCAGTTTTGAGTAGTTTTGGAAAATCAAATTTATTTATTACTTTTACTATGTCATTCAATATTTAGGCTCCGTTTGTTTCATGTAAAACATTTTCCGGAAAATGTTTTCCTTGTTTTCGGGTGTTTGTTTCAAGTAAAATGTTTTTCGAAAAATGTTTTACCTACTTTCGAGTGTTTGGTAACCACTTGTAAAAGAAAGTCAAATGTAAAACATTTTACAAGGATGTAAAAAAAAGGAGGTTTTCTTTGTAAAATGATTTACCAATTTCAAATTAAGTAAATCATTTTACAACTCTTGTTCTTGGCGCTTAATGTACAACTCATATTACGCTCGATACAACATAATAATAATAATAATAATTAAAAAAATTTAACCGCCCCCACCCACTTTCCCCCAAAAAAAAATTTTTTTTTTTGGAAACCGCCCCACCCACCCCTGCCTACCCCACCCCCCACCCCAAAAAAAAAAAAATTTTTTTTGGTAACCGCCCCACCCACCCCCTGCCTACCCCACCCCCCCCCCCCCAAAAAAAAAAATTTAATAAATTTTTTTTGGAAACCGCCCCATCCACCCCGCCCACCCCCCAACCCTCCCCCCCAAAAAAAAATTTTTTTTTTTGGAAACCGCTCCACCCTACCCATCCCCACCCCCCACCCCAAAAAAAAAAAAAAATTTTTTTTTTTTTTTGGAAACCGCCCCACCCACCCCGCCTACCCCACCCCCCACCCTCCCCCCAAATTTTTTATTTTTTTTTATTTTTGGTAACCGCCACCACCCACCCCCTGCCTATCCCACCCCCCTCCACCCACCCCCCAAAAAAAATAAATATTTTTTTTGGTAACCGCTCCACCCACCCCGCCTACCCCACCCCCACCCCCCAAAAAAAAAAAAAAAAATTTTAATTTTTTTTGAAACCGCCCCACCCACCCCCTACCCCCCAAAGAAAACAAAAAAATTAATTTTTTTTTGGAAACCGCCCCACCCACCCCCGCCTACTCCCCACCCACCCCCAATTTTTTTTTTTTTTTTTTTTTATTTTTTTGGAAACCGCCCCACCCCTACCCACCCCAACCCCCCACCCACCAAAAAAAAATTTTTTTTTTTTGGAAACCGCCCACCCACCCCCGCCTACCCCACCCCTACCCACCCCACTCCCCCAAAAAAATTTTTTTGGAAACCGCCCCACCCACCCCCCAAAAATTTTTTTTTTTTTTTGGAAACCGCCCCACCCACCCCCTACCCACCCCCCAATTTTTTATTTTACACCCCTACTAATCCCCCCCAAAAAAATAATTTTTTTTTATTTTTTATTAAAAAATTAAAAAAAAATAATTTTGGGGGTGGGTGGGTAGGGGGGTGGGGTAGGCAGGGGGTGGGTGGGGCGGTTTCCAAAGTTGATTTAAATTAATAAAAAAAAAGTGACATTTTCGGAAAACATTTTCGTCAAATTTGCCAAACAACTGAAAACAAGACCATGATATTTTACAAGAAAACATTTTACATGAAAATCTTTTTACATGAAAACATTTTACAAGGAAACCTTTTTACATGAAATCATTTTACATGAAAACATTTTCCGGAAAATGTTTTACGCGAAACAAACGGAGCCTTAGTTTACATCATACTTATAATTTTGTATCGCAAGAGAAATATAAGTCACTCTCGAAATAATATGCGAGTCTTGATGGTTCGGTCAATTATGATGATACTGATATAATGTTTGGGCTTGGCCCTCACAAGAATTTACTTCATCAAAGTTTAACACCTCCACTACATCCTCATATTTTGGTACTACGTCAAAAGATGATCCAATAGTTAAACAACTACAAGATGAGGTGTAGAAGGCTAGTCAATTTGATGCATTACAAGCCCATGTTGCTGTTGCTATGATATGTGACAATTTAGGCTTCCCATCTCCTTTTCAAGCTCTAATAAGTGATTTCAAGCTCTAATAAGTGAATCTGATCCATACATAATAGTTCTGCTATTGCGAATGTGGATGGAACTACGGTTACGGTTACAAAAGCGTATATTTCATCATTCGAGCTTGATGAGGACAACAATGAAGATGACTAGGGGAAAAATTTGACATGGATTTATATTAATTTTGCTTACAAATTCACTAGAAATGATAGTCTAGTTGGTACATAGGGAGTTGAACATTTTCAGGTACATTAGATTTAGATTTTTATGACTTTTTTTATTGATGAGGTGAGATTTTTATGGCCTGTTATTTGTTATTTGATTGTTTTATACTTTTAACTATTTGGTTTTAGTAAAGTTTGGCATTGAATTTATTTATGCCACAATTAGTTTTTTTTTCTTTTGTATTATAAAATGCAGAATGCTAATTTTATTTATTTTGAAATGGAAATAATGTGTATATTTGTGACTAAACAGTGAGACGGGTAATATTAAGTTTAGGAATTTGTGAAGACAACTGCGACCATTGTTGGCGTCATAATTTGAAATTTCAAAAATCGTTTGTGATGGGAATGAACAAAAGTTTGTGCCGCAAAATTTGAATTTTCAAATTTCACTTGTGATGGGTTATCGGTAAAAATGTGACACAAAATTTGATTTTTTAAATTTTCACTTGTGACAAACATTCATAGGTCTGGGATGAAAAACTTCGTCATAAAACATGCGATTGATCCGTCCCAATACTTATTAGTGACTAAGGAATAGGTGAAGACTTTTGGGACAACACGAAACCTCAATTGTGATGGTAAACTATTGATTTAGACGAAATTTGGCAGTCTCAAAAAGCACTATTTCTTGTAGTGTCATTAAAAAATAATAAGAAAATAAATAAAAGATAACATAATTGTTACGATATGGGATCTCCTAAAGTAATTAGGAGATACGATTTACTTGCTTATTATATTATTGATTACTAATTTTCTTTTCTTGTTGCCTACTCAAATTAGATTTCTGAGAATCTTTTTTTAAATAGGATTCTCTTTATTCTGCAATACTCCCTCCGTCCCGCTACAATCTGCACACTTTTTTCATTGGGCGTCCTATTACAAACTGCACACTTTCTAAAATGGCAAAGAATCTTTACTATTTCACCCACTAATTCTCTCTCCTACTTTACTTTTATACTCATAACACCAATCAAATCACTATTTCTTACCCCACTTTATCTCTCCAACCTCACTTTTCATACTCACAACAATTTCTCCACTAACTTTTTTCTTAATTTTCGTGCAAACATTAAGTGTGCGGGTTCTATCGGGACGAAGGGAGTATATATTTCATGAGATCAATAAAAGAAACAAGCTTTGAAACCTTTACCTTTGATTTAACATGGTATCAATTGGTTTTTTTAAATCACAATCATCATCTTGACCGAGTCCGGCCAACCAATTGTTCGAACAGCCGATCAAACAACTGATCACACAACCCCTACTCCGCCACCAAAATTGAACCCAACCCACCCTTCTTCCTTGGACTGCAAGATAGGACAAGTGATTTTATAGCCCCTACACGTCTGTGTGGTGATAATTATGATGATTGGGCCGGCGACATTCAAACAGCTTTAGAAGCACGTCGAAAGTTTGGATTTTTGGATGGATCCATCAGAACTTTTTCTCCTACGTGCACCGAGTTAGATTGGACTACAATTAATGTTATGATTATCTCAAGGCTTATGAATACGATTGATCCTGAGGTAAAAGCTTCTCTCTCTAAATATTGAGATGCTAAAAGATTGCGGGACACATCAAAGTCACAATTTGCTTTAGTGAAATGGTCATCGAATTCAACAATTCCAAGCCTCAATTTCTAAATATGAACAAACGAAGACTATGTTGGTCTCTACGTATTTCGAAAAATTAACCGCCTTGTGGGAGGAACTTCAACTTCATGAGCCACTCATCACGTGTAATTGTTTCACCGGTTGTACGGCGGGAAGCAAACATGAATTGAGGCGCGAAAACAGCCCGATTCATCAATTTCTTATTGTCTTTATTCTGAGTACTACACTCGGTCACGCACTAATTTTCTGTCTCAAGACCCGTTGCCTTACGTAGATAGGGCTTATCAATTGGTAGCTCAGGATGAGTGTGTTCGACTGAGTGCATGATGATCCACCTGATGTCGTTGTTTTAAACTTGTTATTATCAAAAGTACGTACTACTAATACTCCCTCTGTCCCTAAATGAATGTCCAAATTCAAGAAATTTTTGTTTCAAAATGAAAGTCTTTTTTGTAAGAAACTTTGTCCATAAACGTTTTTTTTTACCAAAAATTTTTCGCTACTCATTTTATTATCATAAAACTAAATGTTTAGAAAATGGATAACATAAATATTTATGCATCTTTGCCATTAAAATGTATAAGGGAGTAGCATTTTTTAGATATTCATTAAGATAATTAACATGAAATTATTGGTCAAAGTTCAATTCGAAGTCATCTAATAAAAAGTGGGACTACCTTTATGTGAGGAGGGAATATAATTTTGGCAAGAAAATTAAGCACAAACACTTTATATTATGTTTCCATATGAACAACTCTTTCTCTCCCTCAGCGGAAAAGGTCAAGCCGAAAATCTGATGATAGTTGATCTCTTGAGGAACGATCTTGGCCGTGTTTGCATGCCCGACTCCGTTCACGTCACGTGCCCCACCTTACGGAGGTGGAATCATACGCAACGGTCCACACAATGGTAAGCACAATCTGAGGTAATTAGAAGCAACCAAATATAAGTGCTGTTGATTGTGTTAGAGCCACATTTCCTGGTGGTTCAATAACGGGTGCACCAAATTTGAGGTCCATGGAGCTTCTCGATTCAATTGAAAGCTCTTCAAGAGGCATATATTCTGGTTGTGTTGGATTTTTCTCTTAGAGCATCTTTAACCATACCACTTCAAAATCATTTCTCTCTCCTTCACCGCAGCTCCACGTAATCAGTCATGAATAACACAACTCCAAACAATTTTATCTCCATTCATGACAAAAGTCATCAGTTTCTCTCTCCTACTTTTTATTATACCCTACCATATTTTCTCTTTCCTACTCATTTATATTACATTTATTACTACTATATATAATTATTAATTATTGTACTATATAAATGATTAATTATAAATTTCATTATAATTAATTATTTTATTAATATATTTTATTTTTTAATTATAGAGAGTGATAAAATATTAATAATGGTAGTTTTTTCAATATTTTTGTATTTTTATTATTTTTTATGTGTTAATTGCAATTTTTGTTGAAAAAAATAATTTTAAAAATCTGACACGTGTCACTCTCTAATTGGTCAAAGCCTTGATTTTTTTTCTCCCATGCCGTGACACACAGCTTCTGGCAAAAGAAAAAAAAATGAAAAGTCATTCCATGACTTTGTAAAAGTCATGGTTAGGGAGTTTTCCTCCTCCACCTAAGCTCGTGCCATGACTTAAAATCATGGCTGCAAATGCTCTTATAACCAAACATTTGATCTCAATATTGTTATTAGAACCGTTGTTATTCATGACGGTGAAGCTTCAGTTGGAGTTGGAGCAGGTGGGGCCATTGTATTGTATCTCTTTCGAATCCCGAGGATGAGTACAAAGAAATGGTTCTGAAAACAAGTGCCCCGGTTAATGCTGTTATGGAATATGAGAGCAGTTCAATACTGGAACAGTAGAAAGCATTTTTTCGCCAGTTCCTGAAAAATGTGCAGCTGGTTACCAGGAAGGAAGTTGTTTTAATCATATTATACTTGTCTTTCATATTTGTTCTTCGGAAAAATCATATTTGAACCATAGAAACTGAGTTCTAGTTCTTGTTGTAACGTTCATATTTGCTGTCGGAAAACTGCAGTTTTAACTTCTTTTTTTATTAGTCGAGCAAGCTTGACAGTTTTAATATCAGAATAGTACTACAAAGTTGGAATAGTTAACCTGGACTTAGCTCTGTTAACAAGACTCATTTCATTGTCAAATGTTGATGAGTTGGAGAAGGGGGCTGGGGGCAGTATTTTGTATATTAGTCGAGCAAGCTTGACAGTTGGGCGAGCTTAGTCACCCTCAATGCTAAAATCAATCAATGAATGAGATGCGAGCGAATCGTTAGCTAAAATCAACGAATGAAATGCGGCTATATGTTCAAAATAACCTCACTAAAATCAACTAATGAAATGGGGCGAAATGTTCAAAATATTCATTAGGCTAAACGTTCAAAAGAACTTCACTAAAATCAAAGAATGAAATGCTCAAAATCACTTCACTAAAATCAACGAATGAAATGCGGCAAAATGTTCAAAATATTCATTAGGCTAAACGTTCAAAATAACCTCACTAAAATCAACGAATGAAATGCGGCGAAATGTTCAAAATAACCTAGCGTAAAAAAAAAGGACCTTAAAATCAACTAATGAAATGCGGCGAAATGTTCAAAATAACCACACGTCAAAAAAAAAAAACGACTTTAACATTTACTCCATTTGTTTAGAATAAATGTCGCATTTGACAAACATGTTTAAGAAGTGTCTTTACTAGCTTGTACAATGTCAAATTTGCACTAAGTTTACCTCCTAATTTAGAAACGCGACATTTATTTTGGAACATACAAAAACGAAAAGTGCGATAATTATTTTCAGGAACGGACATGTCATAGTAGGTGAGATGTGAGTGAGTGAAAATGCCCAAAATAACCTCAACATTAAATGTCATATTAACTGAGCGCGAAATATTCAAAATAACTTCAATAATACATGTTGCATTAGATGCCAAATAAACAACCTTGACATTTACTTGTCATATTAAGTGAGCGAGTGGTAATTCACAAAATAACCTCAACATTACATGTCTTATTAATTGAGTGTTATTAATTGAGTGTGAAGCGTTCAAAATAACCTCAACAATACCTATTGTAATAGAGTCTAAAATAACCAACCTTAACATTTATTCCCTCTGTCCCAAGAAAAGTGTCGCCATTTTAGGTTGGACACGCAAATTAAGAAAAAAAGTGGGAAGAAAAAAATGTTGTGAATGTAATTTGAAAAGAGGAGAGAGAATTAGTGGAGAAAATAGTGAATTTAAAAAGTGTTGTGAGTGTAATAGTATTTTAGGAGAGAGAATGAGTGGAGGGAATAGTGAGTGGGTGTAATAGAATATTAATAAAACATTTTCATTTTAGGAAAGGTGACGCTTCAAACGGGACGCCATTTTAAATAAAATGTGACGAATCTCCTGAGACGGAGGGAGTACATGTCATAGTAGATGAGATGAGATGCTGAGCGAGTGAAAGTGCCCAAAATAGCCTCAGGTTCATGTCATAAGCGAATGGTAATGTTAAAAAAAAAACCATAACATTAGGCTAATTTGACGATCATGCAAACAAACTATGCATACAAAACAAAGATACTCATTGCCTATAATAAATGTCGCATTTGATCAACTAAATTAAATTAAAACCAACATTTTAATAATTAATTATTTATTTTAATATTAATTAAAAAATAGTTATAAATAATATTTTTATTGGTCTGCCAATAATATTTTAGAATAGTACAAAGATAATCAGTTTTTTTTTTCAAAATGGTCAAATTTCAACTTAATTATCAAAATACAACATTTATTCTATTCTAGAGCAAAGTCAACATAATTTAACCACTTATTGGACAAAGATTAATAAAAGTCCAAGGGCAAAGTTGTCAACTCAAGTTCTACAAAGAGATGAGAAGGGTAGGGGTGGGGTGGGGTGGGGAGTGGGGTAGGGTAGGCTGCAATTTGCCAACTACTCACCCAACAACACAACCACTACCTACACCCACACGAATTTCACCAACCACCCCCTCCACTATATATACACCCACCTACCTCAAACCCATCTACTGGAATTATTTCTGACCGGCGGCAATGGCGTCGTCTCTTTCTACCAAACCCTTCCTCGGAGCCCCATCTTCCGATGGATCTTCTCGTTTCGGCTCTCTACATCAGCACCTGCCGGATCCCCGGAAACTCTCCTCCGCTATCCTCCACATTCCTGCCTCTCGATCACACTCAAGGAAGAAGCTTGGTAATCTCTTTCTCTCTCTCTCCTATCTGATCATCTGACCGTTTGATTACAGAGAAATTGAAATAGGAAATTGGTGGATTTTATGTTTTAGTTTGTTCTATTGGGTTCTTATTCCAATTCATTTACTAATGCATTACTTTTGTTGGATTCCTCTCTGTTTAATTGCTAAAAATATTCGAGTATTATTTGCTGGCATTGAAATGGATAATCACGTAAAACAAACAAATAGCTACTGTTTAAAAAGTTACTCAAATGAAAGATTTTAGGTACTTTTTATCCGAAATTGTCAATCTTGACTATCTCTTACCATGGAGATGGTGAATGTTATTTGTTTTATCACATACATTTATGTTTTATTCGAAGATGAATTGGTTAATAAAGAATTCCTCCCTATGTTTGGTTGATGATACAGTGAGTGTTGAGACAAAGTATTTCTTAAACTGTTAGTTTGATGATCTATCATGATGAACTAGTTGAATATTTGTGAGATATTTCCATATTTTAAGTTTTGTCATAACTAAGAAATTGAAATTTGGATGATTATTGATGCAATGGTTCCATTTGCTAGGACTTTATTATGCTAGCTCTACAATATGTTAGTATTTTGAACGTGGATGCATGAATTTATAGTAGGTTGACTGGTTGAGTTTGAAATTCGGTAATTACCCATGCAAATAGCTTCCGAAGCGTAACCATAATTTTCTTAGGTTTAGTGCGGAGTAGTATCAGTCTACGATGACTAGTGTTATGACTGCAACATGTTATCGTCTAACATTGCTAGAGATGTATGACTGTGGCAAGACTTTTGCACGGGTGTTCGTTGCTTGCCTAAAGTTGTATCAAATAGGCTAGGTGAACAGCATTGCTATCCGGATGTTGTAACTGTTTAGTATGAAGAGGTAAAGAAAAGATGCAGCCTAGGTTTCCGATCCCAAAATGGCATCTTGAAATATCAAAGCCTAGAGTTTAGGCGTAAGAGAAAGATGCAGCGTAGGATACTTTTTTAATTACTGAGATGATCCAACTGAAGTTCAACTCTAGGAGGCGGATGCACTAATTCACGGATAAGGGGGAATATTACAGATCATGCTGGGTAATATCCTTTGGGGTTTCGAAATGGTGCATGAATTATATGATGCAAGTTTCTCTTAAGCGTTTTTACTGCTTATGGTCTCATCATATGGTATACATGAATTTATTCTGATACTGAAGATGATATGGAGAAGTAACACAATTTCATTTGAGTGGAGGAAAAGTACTCTGATCCCTTTGTATAGGAACAAATGTGATGTCTAAGATTGTGTCAACTATCGGGGGATTAAACTAATGAGCCATACCATGAAACTACGAGAATGAATGATTGCACAAAGGCTATGGAGAATTGTGTATATTTCGGATAACCAATTTGGATTTATGCCCGGAAGATCGATTATGGAGGCAATCTATCTTATGAGACAAATCGTGCAGAAATATCGGGATAAAAAGAAAGATTTGCATATGATTTTCATTGATTTGGAGAAGGCGTATTATAAAGTGCCAAGAGATGTATTTTGGTGGGCTTTACCATAAAAAGACGTTTCAAATAAATATATTGATATCATCACGTACATGTATAATGGAGTTAGGTTATGGAGTAGTGTTGGAAAGACAAAAGAGTTTCCTATTACAATTGGAGTGTATCAAGGTTCTGCATTTAGTCCCTTTCGCTTTACTCTGATAATGGACGAATTGACGAGGTCAATTCAAGATGATATACCATGGTGTATGTTGTTCGCAGATGCTATTGTGCCGATGATGAGATAAAAGAGGGTGTTGAAAGTAAATTGGAATTGTGGAGACACTTTGTAATCTTAAGGTTTTAGAATGAGAAGAAGTAAGACTGAATAATTGGAGTGTAACTTAGCAGAGTTGGAAGCAAGGACGCAGGGGTAATCACATTCGATGGAAAGATTGTCCAAGCTTTTGAGTTTTTTCACTATATTGTATCTATTATCCAAAAGGATGGGGAATTGTATGGAGATATGGCTCATAGGATTAAAGCAGGTTGGTTGAAGTGAAAGAGTGTCACTGGATTTCTATGTGATCCTCGCATGCCCCACAGATTAAAGGGGAAAATTTTACTGCACGGTAGGCCGGCACGGCTTTATGGCGCTAATGTTGGGCCATGAAACAATGTCACATTTATAAGATTAATGTAGCGGAGATGCGTATGCTACGATGGATGTGTGGGCATACAAGAAAATATCGATTGAGTAATGAGGTGATTAGGGGTAAAATAGGAGTTGCGCCTATTGAGGAATGAGGGAGAATCGTCTAAGGTGGTTTGGTCATGTGAAACGGAAATCGAGTGATGCGCCCGTTAGGAGGCCTGAAGAGTGGAGAAGTGATAAGATGGCGAGGGGTAGGGGAAGATCCAAACAAACTTGGATTAGGGTGATTGAAAATTATATGAATTTACTTGGATTTGATGAAAATATGTCGTTGAACAGACCGGAGTGGAGAGCAAATATTCACGTAGGTGATGGAGGTTGATTTTATTTATTTATTATTTTAATTTTTTTATTAATTTATTTTCCCTATATATTATATATTTATTCCTTTTTATCACTATTTTTTTCTGCTTCTCTTTTCATTTTCTATTTTTATTTATATTTTTATCCCACCCATTTCCTCTTCTAACTTATTTTTTTCTTACATCTTTTCTTGCACAATGATGACATATGAGGATTCATGTTAGCATACCCCAAATTATTTTGGGACTAAGGCTTTGTTGTTGTTGTACTGAAAAAGATACTGCTGTGAGTTGAATTGAAGTCAGAAATTCATATCAGCAGCCACCTACCACCTTGACAACAACCTAAGTTGTCCAAATTAGATGTATTCTTCACTTGAAAATCAGGTTGATAACTTGTATGGATGACAAAGTTACTTTAGGAGAGCCTAACCTTATTTAAGATTACATTGCTGGATATAATCTTAAAATTAACTGAAAGAGGTAACGAGCCTATAATTATGTGGGAATGGAAGGTAAGATACCCTCCTTTGGTGTTTTTAAATGGAAAGGAATTCTGTAATGTTTGAGGGTAAGAAGCTGACTCTGAAGATGATATGAGAGAATGTGTGATTTTGGCGTCTCTTTGGGTTAAAGCATTGAAATTTTCCAAGGCCTGATCTTGCAAGACAATGGAAGGCAACTCTTGGTTATTAATTATTGTCTTATGTTAGGCTTTTTTTTTTTTTCAGTGATGCCTTTTGTTGTTTGGTTTAATGGTAGTATTATACTATTATTGTATATTCTTCTTAATGCAACCACCCATAGTTTAAGATTTCTAAGCGCAGGCACAAAATAAGCACCCTTCAACCTACACACTACTCTCAACTGCTATACATAATGCCAGAAGCTCAGAAAAGCTTGGCGCATTCCTTTAAGCAAGCGTAATTGAACCCTGGGCCCTCCTTCTTTCTCTGTTACTTAGCTTCTTAAAACCTTAAGTTTCCACCCCCTAAACCCTTATAACATCCTTCAATAGAATTAGTGAGCCTTCTTACTAAATTCAATTGGAATTTGATTCTGCTCAAAAAGATTGTTTAGAAGCAAGTATTGACACGTTAATAAGATCAGTGTGGCCCAATGGGAATGTCAAGATGGATATGTGGTAAAAGAGACAGTCTATTATCAATGAACTCATCCTTTAGACAATTAAAGTAAACGGGATAAAATGAGATGCTACATTTTCGGCACATACTAATAAGACCACTTAGTGCACTCATATAGTCATATGGTCCTGTCACTCTACCTAGGTAAGAAGTACCAAACTAGCATGGATATCAATGATCAAAAAGTTGCAAGACCAAGTATATTACAACTAAAGAGCTTTTCAACAATGGAAAGTTATCCTGTGAAGATATGTGTGAAGATATGTCTGGTAACTTACTCAAAATAAGTTAGAGCTTTTTGCTCAGAAACTCCCTTTGTCCTCGGATGCTTCTGCTGGATTGTAAGTTAAGTTGCTTAATCTGTCAAATTAAGATCTGAACGTCATCTTTGGAACTGTATTTTATAGAGATTCGGGCCTCTGGGAGCACTTATGGAACATACTTCCGTGTTACTACTTATGGAGAATCTCATGGTGGTGGTGTTGGATGTGTGGTTGATGGATGCCCCCCTCGGCTTCCCCTGACAGAAGAAGATATGCAAAAAGATCTTGACAGAAGGTAATGCTATACATTGTTCCTCTGGTTCTAAATATAAATATAAGTCTTGACATTGAAGTTCTGGGCGCACATTTTTTCTGCCTCATGTGGTCAGAGTAGTTTGGCCTGAAGTATCTCACTTTTTGAAATGAATAGGTAGGATCTCAGGAGACAATAGTTGGAAATATTGCATTTATTAGGTAGCTTCAGAATGACATGCCACTTGTATACTAGGTTTTACTTTTCTGATGCAAATGCTCTTTTGGGTTTAACGCTAATGTTTTTTTCATTCAGGAGGCCAGGCCAAAGCCGGATTACGACCCCTAGAAAAGAAACTGACACTTGTACCATATATTCAGGAGTTGCTGAAGGTTAGTTAAATGGACATTTATCCTCAATGTTATTAGCTATTCGAGCTGCTTCACCTGATTTTCAGTTTGTTGAAGCTCTTGTATGTTTTTTAAGCACCCAAAAAAAGCAACAGAAAGTGGAAACGGAGAAATATTTTCTTCATTTGATTATGTTTGAAAATTAATTGCATGATAACTGAAGAGGTTGTATGATTAATCAGGCTTCGTGGCAAGAAAATTTGAATTTAAAGCTAAGGTCCTTATTCCTTTAGATCTACAGTTGTCACCTAGCACCTGGATGTCTTAGGCTTTCAAACTTGCTGTCTATTTGGATGTCTTAGGCTTTCAAACTTGCTGTCTGAACGAGGCATGACTTGAGTTATTTTGAAAAAAGAGTGAAAAAGTTCTTTGTGATTACTCGTTGAAGTAATGTTGCATGGTCAGAGGTTTGCAGTAATTTTATATGGACTTTCAGCAGCATGTGGGCATGATGTTTCAAAGTCGCTGTGTTTTGTTTGAGTAAGTTAAATATTGAGCAGGGTATTGTTCTTAATCTTACTTGCGTATGTAGAAAGGAAAAATATAGGTAGCAGTGGTAATGGATACTTGAAGTAAAAGCAAAAATTATCAAAGAAGGAGGTGTTGTAGGGATGTTGAAAATATTGATATGTACTAGAAATTGTTACACCCACTAACAAGGTCAGGTTTTTCTCCCACTTGTAGGCGTTTGTTCTAAATATGCTTGGTGATTTTACTAAGTGCCCATCTTCTGATTGTATATCAATGTCCTGCCCCTGATGTCACATACACGGATGATTGGAATGCCATCTAATTTACCGAATTACTTAAAAGATTTGATAATTATTTAAAAAATCAAGATACAGTTGGGAAAGTAATCTGTCCTACTCCCCCTGTCCCAAAAAAATGGCCATTTTTTTTTCAAACTTGCTATTGATCAAGAGTAAATTTGGACATTTTTTGAAGATCCATTTGGGACGAAGGGAGTAGTACTTTATAAAAATACAACATTTTCATTAGCAAGCAGGCCTAGTATAATTACTTTCTAACTTCTTTTTTTTGTTACTTCTTATGTTTATTATTTCTCATTAATGCTATTTAGTTAAATTTATATGTTAGAAATATGACCTTATCAAATTTTATTTGCGCAATCATGTGTGCAGATTTTTTAAAATATGCCCACGCCACCAAATAGTGTATGTTACTTCAGTATTGGAATACCATTGAATGTTGAG